>PVIC010026279.1:0-24636 GCA_004025085.1 Thryonomys swinderianus | reverse complement strand
GTAAATAGCACACATAAAAATCTGTGTAACTTTCTCTATACAATAGAAATGGAGTGGGATAAAGGAAATAACATATAGGGTAAAATGATTATTTAAGGCTCTTTTAGAAGGCAAAATCTGAGAAAGTCTGTAAGGAAATGAGAAAATTAGCCATGTGACTATCCAGAGGAAAGACAGCTTCAAAGTCTTTGCTTTGGTGCTTTATGCAGCAACAGCCAACTTCATGTGGCTGAACAGAGTGAACAAAGATGAAGAGGAGTGGAAACTAAAGGTAAAGGTGTAATGCAGCCTGACTGGGGGCCTGGGAGGTCACTGCTGAGCCTTGGACATTTATGTTGAGGGAGACAGGAGGCCATTAGAAGGATAGTATATAAGAGTATCCTAATTCATTCTATGTTGTAAAAGAGCAGGGATCTCCCACACATTTTAAAAAATATTTACATGCTATTTACCATGTGTTTTTATAACACAGTTCTTTGTAGAAGGAGCCTCTTATAAGCTAACACTTCACACAGCACAGATACTAGTTCTTCCTCACCTCTGTGAACAGAGTATTTTAGATATAAATGTTACTAAGCCCATATTTGTCAGTATATTTCTTCCAGTATTGACATAGGTGGATAACTGAGGAATTATTCCAACAACCAAAGTGTTATTACCTTAGATAAATTATTCTCTTATTCCAAACAATATAGTATTGGCTGTAGAATTGCTTTGTTCTATCAATTTGACTGCAGCATAGAAACGAGGACATTCTCCTCCTCAGTCTTATTCTCTATAATACAAAATAATTTCAGGCCTTTTTCATATTGACCAGAGCTGACTTTTTAAAAGGGTGTTTCCTTCTTTTTGTTTTGTTGGGGAACTGTGAATGATTTACTCTATTTTAGGACTTACTTGGACTTATGGATGTCTGTCCCACTCTGCAAGATCTTCTACTACAGATATTATTGGCAGACATCTATTTGTCCCACCCTGTGAGATCTTCAACTACAAGGACTATTGCAACTAGGATTATTGGTGAACATCTGCCCTGCCCTATGGGATTTTCAACTATAGGGATTATTGCTGATATCTGCCCTGCTTTATGCATGCTAGGATTTTGGGTGTGAAGGTTTGATACCAAATAAAGGTGTGCAAACTGGGGTATTGAGCCACCACCTTCACCTTCTGTTGTTGCTGCTCAGAGTAGCAAGAGTTGAGCCCAGACTCAGCCTTTTTCTCAGGGTTCCAATTTTTTGTTTGTTGGTTGTTAATCCTTTTGCTGTGGGATTCACAAGGAACTGGAGCTTGCCACAAGGGTTCTGGCTGGGTCCTCTTCCCTGGTCTCCCACAATGTTTGACCTGGGTCCTCCATGTATCTTGAACTTTCTGGTTGTCTTGTTCACATATGAATCCCTACTGTCTCTAAAACTGATTCAAAGTAAGAGGTGCTCAACATTTGTTGGATGAAGACATTTAAGAATGAAAATAATGTCCTATTGTCATGACACTAATTACAACTATGAAGGATGATCCCATTGAAAGGAGATCATCCCAATTTATTCCTGTGTCTCACGGCTAGACTCAGACAAATACCAAAAATGTGTGAAAGAAAAGAAGGAAGGAAGAGGAAAGACAGGGAAGTACTAGAACAAAGGGACAATAATGAAAAGGAAAGAGTTAAAAGGGAATGAAAAGGAGAAAGATTAAAAAAACAAAACAGAAAAGGAAGGAAAATTCCCAGTTGCTGTGATCACTTTTGCCTGTACCCTTCAGAGACCCTCACTTTATCCTCTGCACACCACGTTCCGTGTTCCTTCACATTGCACCATTGTTAATGGGTTAGCAGTAAAAGGTGCATTATGAACTAATATTTTCTGACTTGCTTGACATTGAGTGATTTAAAAAAAAAATCCATTTCCCAGTAGGATTTTCATCCTGTAATAAAGCATAAAGAACTATAGCTGCTTGTCATGGAACTGGTGAGATTTACCTAGACTCTTATACATATCACGTAGCAAATATGCAGAACACAACAACTGAGAACCTAGTGATTAATGTAGCCGATAATGAAGTCAACTCCAGTGAACTTTACTGTCGAATGCTTCTAGACCAGAGCTTAATAGTCACTTTCTTCGTTTGTATTCAGTCAGCCTGCAGTATTGAAGATGAATACAGCTTTAGATATTTTCGTTGTATCATTTGAAACACTCTAATCTACAGACACCAAAATATAAAAAATTCAGGTTCATGTTACTTTACAGATAGTCACAGACGTGAAAGCACTGCTTCTGAGGAGATAAAAGGCACTCTACACAAAATCAAGGTTCAAGGTCCCTGGCCATTAAAATTTACATAAAAGTAAAACATCATGGCCAACGTAATGATGACCATGAAAAAGATTTCCAAAAAACATCAAAGAACTAAATCTTATCCTGTTAACATTTCTCACATTCTTTTAAGGTGTCGAAAATATGTCACCTGTCATTCTTTTCAGAATCTCACATGATACATATAGCATCAGCTTTGTCCATCAGATAAGAAGGAAATCATAGGGTAGTAGTAATATAGAAGTTAACTGAAATACATTTTTTTCCCAGGCAGGTGCAATTGAACCTAAATATAGATTAAATAATACAGACCAGATTATTTATTGTCATGCAGATATTAAAAATAAAACATGAAGGTAAAAACAGAACTTTCACAGAGATGTTATCAAGAGTTTTGTTGGAGTGACTCAAGAATTTATTTTCAAAATATCATACAATTGTAGGAAGAAACAGGTTGAATGACTTTTGTCGGTCAAACTGTATTACTGGTAAAAATTTGCCTGCAGTGGTTTTAATAAGATGTTTTTTTCTTTTAGGGGGAGTGGGGATTGGGGACAGGGTCTCACTATGTAATCCAGACTGGTTTCAAATTTATAGCCATCCTCCTGCCTTAGGAATACATTATGCCTGGCCCAAGACACTTTCTTCTTATTATGCATATTATTGAGTATACCACAGAATCAAAAAGTTGTGATTTTTTTTTTCTGAGACAGGGTCTCGCTTTGTAGTTCAGGCTGGCCCTGAGCTCACTATGTAGCCCAGGCAAGCCTGGAACTCAGCAATCCTCCTGCCTCTACCTCCCGAGTGCTGGGATTACAGGCCTGAGCCACCATGCCTGGCACTGTGGTATGTGGTATTGATGGCTGGTGAGCATAAGTCACCACGCCCAGCATTGTATGTGGCTACCGGGAGTGAACTCAGGGCCTTGCGCTTGCGAGGCAGGCATTGGAAGCACTGAGCTAAATCTCCAGCCCAAAGCTATGATTATTTAGAGCACAGATCCAGGAATCTGACAGTCTGGATTCCAGTACTGAGTCTTAATTCTGGCATGAAATTATTTGTTATATATCTTTATGAATCTGTGTATGTTCAACTTTTTATTTTATAATTATTGTGATTATTGACTGACTTTTCTGCCTCTTTTTCACATCAGATTGCAATTTGTCTACACTGTGATAAAATCTTCCTATCATCATCTGTGTAGTCACTCCAGATCTGTAAACTCTGATAAAAATTTATTGATGATAGAATGATGGGAGAAAGTTAAAAATTAAAACATTGATCAAATATTCAGTACTTGCATTTATGGAATACTTTGTAAGCACACAAGATTTTTTTATGCTAGAAACTGGAGAATTTTTGCAAAAGAAAAATAAAATTCTGCTCATATGGCAAAAGGCATGATAAACAGTTCATCAAAAAGAAATGAGATTATCCTGATTTTTTTAAATACATTTTCACTTTATGCATGATACTTATAATTTTTGAAGTCATAGAGTGTTATTTTGATTGAAGGCCTAAATTTACAACTGAAATTTTGTACGTGAGGTAAACCTTTACCCACTTCACATCTCAGCTTACAGAACTACCAAAAAGGAGATAAGATGCTCTTTAGAACCTTCTCAAGTCTAAAACACAGTGAACATGGCAGAATGTCTGTACCATGTGTGACAGGTGTGTCATCAGCAAAATCACAAGGGACTTTGACTTCAGCATCTTATTTCTCTCTGTTCCATTTTGACTCTCTCATTGGATTTCTATCCTCTTCTACCTCTTTCCATCTAAATACCTCTCTACCCTATTATCTATTTGCATTTTTGGTCAGATGGTATGTTCTTGACAAGTCTGTTCCAAATATATTTGACTACATATCATTTTCATTAAGAAACAAATGTATAAATAACTACTTTGGGAAATATTGCCTTCAGTCTTAATCTTCCAGAATCAGAATATTTTTATTTTATGTTTGTATCTTACTGACCCTTTGTTTAGCAGGTGATATTTAGTAAGCCTGTTCATTTTGTTCCAATATGGAAGTTGCTAATATTTGTATGATTTACATATTCTATTTTTTAAAATTATATGCTCTGTACAGGAAGTTGCAGTGGAACAAACTTGTTTTTCATTGTTGGAAGCCTAGGTAATGTAAAATTCAGAATTTTGATTAGATAAGTTTTAACTTTTATCCTGTTATTTGAGTCTGTTTGTAGATGATCTACATTATTGTAGCATTTTAATTTATGTAGATTGATTGTTTTACTATGTAGTTATATCCTAAAATACATTTCATTTTGACAATTAAAAATATGATTCCATTAAATTTTTCAACTACTATAAATCTGTATTTCTGCCTTAGCAGAAACTGAAGATAAACTGATCTCTTCAAAACAGTTTTTTTGTATGCATTTATGAAGTATATCGTGATGTTTTAATTCATGCATACTCTGGGTGAGGAACTAATGAGAGTAACTAGCAAAGTAGTTAGTTTTTAGTTTTTTGAAACAGGGTCTCACTTTGTAGTTCAGCCTGGCCCTGAACTCTCTATGTAGCCCAGGGAAGCCTCAAACTCACAGCAATCCTCCTGTGTCTGCCTCCTGAGTGCTGGCATTACAGGTGTGAGTCACCACGCCTGGCATTGTGGTGTGTGGTTGCTGGAGATTGAACTCAGGGCCTGCATTTACCAGGCAGACACTGGAACTGCCCAGCTAAATCTCCAGCCTGTAACTAGCATATTTGTTATCACTTCTTTTATCATTCAAAGTCCTCTCTTCTGCTTTGAGATATAGACAGCATTGTTAGCTGCCCCTGCTTCACTGTGCCATAAAATCTTAACAGTGTTAAAGAGGAGGAATAAGGCTGTTGTGCAGTCACATTTATGACAATTCTCACCTTTTTCTAAGCTTCTCCAGTAGCTGGTATTGTCACTTAACATTGCTAACATGCATGAGTTGGGATTGAGGCTCTCGTCCCACATTTTACATACCTCTCCTGAGTTTTCCATCTGCTGGATTTATTTGACATCTGTCACAGGGACCTCCTGTCACCACCTCCATTGTATTATCATTGTAAAACTCTTGTATATATTTTTTTATCCTATCATTCTCCCAACTGTGACAGTCTTCCATAAATTTGACTTTCTAGCCTCAGCACATACACTCAGCTGCTGATAGAGTGGATTATAATCTTTGTGACAAGTACTGTGTACATAGGATTGTCATTATGTCTTCAGTTATAAGACAACCTACATTGATCCAACACTTTATCTTTCTTTCATTGTCTCTCCTGTTTCTCAAACCATTATGAGAGCTACACATGGCAACTGTTTTGTTGTTTACAATGTCTTAGAGGTGAAGAGAGATGAAGTGTCTCAACAATCATACTGCGAACTTTGAGCTAGTCTGTTCTGTTGTGTTCAAAACAATGACTTTTGATTACATTGTCATATCTCATATGCAGCATGTCGTGCTTCATGTAAGGAAATAAATCTCAGTTTTTAAGCACTCATGACACTGCAAAGTGGCATACCATGCAGCTCAACTTTAACATAACATTGTCTTCATGTCTGTGCTCAAGTTATCCCAGTGTGTCCTGATTTAGTTTTTGAAGTATTGCATGAAGTCTTTACATAATCTGTTGCTTCTCTCTTAACTTGCTCAGTAATGATTTCTTAATCATGGCAGGCCATGAAAGTGCAACCTCAAGTTCAACCTCAAGGCCACTGAGCTAGTTGTTTTCTCCTCCAGAATTATTCTTCTGAATGGTTATCTTTAGCTGTTCTAATATCATGTTCTCCATGAAGCTAACTCTACTGTGCCCTTCTGTGGCACTATGTCTGCCTTGGAGCTATCAGGCCAGACACTGAAACCTGTGAAAATTATGAGCTAAAATAAACCTCTTCTCCTTTAAATTGAGATTATTGATTATTTTGTCTCAGTGAAAGTAAAGTGACTGTTATGGCTCCTTACCTTTCATTATAGTCATTTTTCCCAACATATCACATGACCTTTTTAATATGCCACATTATTTACTTCTTTATTGGGTACTTTACTTTCACTGTTACCTGTTTCCCCCAACCAGAAGGTAAGCTCTTTACTGGTAGGAATTCTTATCTATTTTGTTTGCTGATGCATCTACAGTACTTGGTGTTTACTGACTCTGTAAATACCAGTTGAAATAATAAACCCACTCTTCCAATCTCTATAGATTTGCAGATACCCACTCTTAGATCTGGATTCTATCTTTGCTAAGGTACTGGTTTAATAACACTGTACCTTTCTTGAAGGAGAATGTAGCCAAACAAGCTCACCTTTGAAGCCAGAGGGAAATCTATTTAAAAACCCACCATATTCTGTAATAGAATAAAGCATGATAAAAGATTTTGAAAATAATTTAAAACCTTTGCAGTCAGCATTACTTCTATCAGCTGGTATATCTCTCCTGAATGTACTGTAGCTCATCTTTTCAACCTTGGAACTGTAAAATATTGTGTCTGACTCTAGGTCTGAGCAAGAATGGAAATGCTATTTCTCTTGAGATAGAGTGAGTAAGTCAGGGAGACATACACTTCCAACATTCTCCTATGTTTACATTTCTCAGTAAATAGTAAATGTAAATGCCAGATATTTTCTAATTAAATGTGCATATGCTTATGCATTTGGTAGGTGTGTATGCATGTACTGAATTATTCTTCATTTAGATGTTCCATTTTTGGACAGGGTATAGGAAACTGTTATCCTTTTCATTCTGAAATGATGCAGATTCTGTTCAGAGAGATGGCTGTTACTTACAGGATACCATGTTCAAGGACTATGATAATCATGGAAAGACATTTCTACTTTGACTGATTGCTTCAAAACCTGGAAAATACTTTAAGGCTTCTTATCTTTTCTTTTACCGATAAACAGGAGAAAAATATGGTCATCTAGATGAAATTATACAAAGCTCAGTCTTAGAAGATTTCTCTCCTTTTCAGAAGTTTTGTTTTCTTTTTTCAGATGTGTCTTAGAGACAGAGTGAACCTCACTCAGCACGACTGCCCAGAGGAGACGATAATTGAGGGCAGCGTGTTGAGTAGCAATTCATTAGCTCTGTCAGCTGTTGGGATTTTACTTGGAAAAAGAGAAATGGAAAGGTGTTTCTGTAAATAAGTGTTTGTACTTTTCTGGCTTTGTTTTGGACACTGAAAATGGAAGTGAGGAAGTCAAAGAATAAAAATCGCAGAAGGTCCAGATATCCCTGAAGAGGACATTCTGATACCATGGCTGACATGCTAATTTTCTCTCTGGCATGATGTTTTTGTTTGGCCTGGGTTTTGTCCTTAAGTAAATGAAGTGGCAACTTGCTTCTCCCAGGGTTTCATGAGGAATAAGAGCGAATTTCAAATTTCCCTCTCATTCCTCTCTTCTTTCCACTTTTCCTTCCCTCTTTCCTTTTTTTGTCAAAGCTAAAAATCGATTTTGTTTCAAGATGCATCACTAGTATAATAACAGCACAGTATCTGAAATAAGTATCCAGTGCCCCTTTACTCTATTTCATAACAGAGCTCATTTTCATTAAAGTCAGGTTAAGTTAGTCAAGCAACAATAGGAGAATGTCCTCAATTTCCAAGTCAGTCGTGATTCTAAAGCATTTTTTCAAGAGTAGTGAATTAGGAGATTCTAATTCTAATTCTGATTCTGTCCCTTAAAGCATCACACTTCTTAGAAAACAAGACTGATGCGACAAGTTATCAAACGCACCTCTTTTTGACTGTCCTGAGACCAGTAAAGAGTGAGTGATGGGCAGATAAAGAAATTCTAAGGAATAAATAGATCCCAGATATGTAAATACCATATCTTTTCTCGGGTATGAGAACCTGTAGATGTAAATGAGTTCTAGAACGTATGATAGATTGTGTGAAGTAGGAAATACTCAAAGGGAAAGTGGTGGGGGAACGTAATGAGGGGAAAGAATAAATATGATTTGGAAAGAAAAAGAAAGAACCTGTGTATAGGGGATGGGGAGTTGTGGGGTGGGTAGCAATATGGGTAAAAATGATAATTAACTTCTGTCATATACTGGTACAAATTCCCTGATGTTGAATGTGATTGTGAGCTGTATATACAATGTACCAATAAAGAATTCAATTTAAAAAAAAAAGTTCTAAGGAGAGCAAACTTTCCCATAGTGTATAAGAGTAAAGGCAATTGTTTGATTTTGAATGAAGTTTGGTGAGTCTTTTCTGTAAAGGGCCAGGCAGTAAATATTTTAGACTTCGCTGGTCATATTTTCTTGGTCACAAGTGCTCAATTATGTTTTCGTAGGAAGAAAAATATCTTCTCTTTACTCATCACAAGATTCATAGGTCAGGCTTCAAAAGACAAAAAGAGGAAGAATACAAATTCATTGTAAGTCTTCATGACCTAGGTTTCTTCATGAGGAAACGAAGACCTGGGAATTAAGCTCATATATTTTTATGCTAGGTAAAGCAAAGATAGTTGTGACACAATAGGTTTGAATGGTCCAACAGAGAAACTTAGTTCAGATTCTTATCTATCTATCCCAGACAGTTTTTCCCCAGTTCTTTGGGGGGTGTCACTAGAATGGGGGTCCTATTACCCATTCTGAGGGACAGTCAGAAAATTTTCTCTGAGATTTTATGACCTACTTCAGAGAAGAATGGTGCCAGAAAGTGAGACTGACATTGCTAGATGTCCTGTCTTCTCCAATGCCGTTGTGTCTATTTTGGGGTTGGGTGTCTTGATCCCCATCAATTTTGGTAGAATTTTTTTATGGATGCTGCAATTTACATGTCATATAATCTTCATGCATGTAAAGTGCTTTTCTGATTGAATTTTTAAAAAAATTTTTAAAAGGTCAAATCATTCTCAGATTGTAAACTGTATGTTAAAACAAGATTGGACCTTAGACCATAGTTTGCTTACCTCTGTTTTAAATCCCCTACTAATAAACATCAAGACTGGTAATGAATAATAGTACATATCTAGGATGGTTCTAAAGTAGCCATTATGGGAGCTTTGAAAATAATTGATTTCTATGGTATGCTAGGCACAAGGATTAGAATGACAAATTCATATAATCTTATTCTTTTTTTTTTTTTTTTTTGAGACAGGGTCTTGCCTTGTAGTTCAGGCTGGCCCTGAGCTCACTAGGTAGCCCAGGCAAGCCTCGAACTCAGCAATCCTCCTGTCTCTGCCTCCGGAGTGCTGGGATTACAGGCGTGAGCCACCACGCCCAGCACTGTGGTATGTGGTATTGATTGCTAGTGGGCGTGAGTGACCACGCCCAGCATTGTATGTTGTTACCGGGTTCGAATTCAGGACCATTGCACTTGCGAGGCAGACACCAGAACCACTGAGCTAAATCTCCGGCCCCATATAATCTTATTCTTAAAAGATTTCTCAATCTCATAGAAGAAATAGCAACCTTAATAGTTAAATATAATTTTCTCCTCTAGCTAAATAGCATTAAGTATGTATAGAAATTTGGATTGGAGAGTGATTAATCTTAACTGAGAAGAATGGAGGGCTCTGGGGACATTTCACAGAGTTACTGAGGTTGAATAGGACCTTTTAGGATGGGAGGATGAACGAGTGATCCCTGCCCACTGGGTCAATTTGTTTATAGCTTTAGTTTCTAACATTCCATAGTTAAGGCAGCACTTGTAGTAGCTAAAATATTTGTTTCAATTAATCTGCAGCAAATGGATTATTATTTTTGATGTGCATTTCAGAGCATAAGCTATTCTGACTAAATAAGATAAAACACAAAAAAACTTTTCAAAACCCTATCAAATATTAAATTTCTTTGAAGAAATCAATTAGAACATCAAATGGGTAATTGTTTATACTCAGGAAAGTACCCTAAAGTATGAGGGAAAAAATAAATCACAGAGATAGTTTCTCCACTTGTTCAGTCAATTATTTAGTTAAATATTAATAATAAAAATACCTTTTTGTGCAAGTGACAGTTTGGGATGGGTGGAGAAATAATAGTAGTAAGCTTTTCTGAGTAGTTTCTAATATATAACTGATACATAAATAACTAAAAATGGGAAGAATATAATGTCTTAACATTAAAAGAATAAAGCGTAAACTGGAAGAGGAAGGAATGTGTCTAAACAAAGGTAAAGGTCTATTACAAGTAACTTTTAATGTCCATTATGAGTGGACATGATCTGTATCAAATTTATAGCAATTTTATGAAATGAGATGATAATCATTTATGCTTCTCAATCACTTTAAAGTTTTTCTCTAGTTTTGGTTAGAGAGAACTGGCCAACTTACAAATAAATGTGCTTACTGGCAAATAGATCAATGTGAACATATGGGCTATTAACATGTATAAGGAAAGAGGTCCACATCTATCATAACTGAAGCCTCACTGCAGTGTTTATCTGTGTCTATACTATGATTTTAGTAAATATCTGATTTAAAAATAGTTACTGTGGGTCTGTTTCAGACAAACAAATTTTCTATTGTGCCAGGAGTTACATCAAACTTCACAAGACACATTTTTCACTCTGTTTTCCAGGGAAGTCATCTTAAAGAATTAAATTTTTACAGATTTTGTGCAGCCCATTTGAGCCATCTGAGTCAGCCCTTGCACATGTTGCTGGCAGGTGCCCCAAGCTCTTTCTTGTTAAATGAGACATGACTGGCTAGCTGTAATTAATAGTCTATTTCCAGTAGCATCTATTACTATGTTGAGCATTACCTCCATGCATTCTCCTAGGACCTCCTTCTTGGTACAGTTAAATGTTAGTTCAACAGTTCTCTTTTTGTCTATTCAGTTTTCTTTATAAGTCTTTGTTTTACAGTATCTACCAGCTTAGTGCCTGTGGCATGATGTGTGATTCATTAACACTTAAGTGAATGAGACTAGAATCTCTATAATCATAGTGTATTTTGTGTGATTATATAAAGCCTAGTAATCCAGTGAAAGCGTTCATCTGATTTACTACTTTTGTAGGTAAGGAGACTGAGGTACAAAATCCACACATTCCCAAGGTTTTGCACATAATAAACTGAAGGAGCAGATGATGAATCCAGGCAACTTGGCTCAACCACAACTTGGCACTGAGTTAGATCTCCTGAATCTGCCCACAGTTCTGAATCTAAAAAACCCCTGTGCCCTGAACTAGGACAAAGGGAAATGTGCCACTGTCTACTCTCTGGCCACACTTCAGTAATCCTCAGTCCCTTCCCACTAGAGCCTTCCTCAGAGCTGCACCACGCAAAGTTCCCTAGACACACCTCCGGTTCAAGCTACTGGACCTAGAACCATGTGGTACTTCACCAGCATGGAACCTGTGCAGCTGCAGAGATCTGACACTCAGAGGAGCCTTGTGTGTCATGTTGCCCCAAAAGTATTAATAATTTCATCTTTGAACATGTATATACTAAGAGAAGTTCAAAAGAACAAAAGCACATGAGCCAAGAAGATACAATATGTACCTATGACCTTGTTTGTACAACTTCTCTGTATTCTGCGTCTCACTGGCAGAAAATGATGGCCTAGCAAGAAAGGAGAGGATGGAATAACCCCATAGTTTCTTTTCATTTCAGTCTTTCCTTTCCTTTTGATAGGCTTGAAGTAGATACTGTGGATAGAATGTGTGTATGTATCAAGCAAGGAGTAAATGAAAACAGCCAAGTTCCAGTGTTGCAGCATTTCCGTGGTTCCAGTGAAAACACAATGTATTTGTACACATGACCTATGAAATATAATGGTTTCATTTGTGAGTTAAAGCTTTTTGTATTTCCATTCAAAATTGTTATTAATCAAAAATGAGTGGTACAGTTTCCATTTAAAATTTGTATTTTTCTTAGAACAGTATTAACTAGCAAATAATAAAGATAGGGACAAGTTAAAGGACAGACCATGGAAGCAAGGAAATGCCTTATAGTTTCAGAAATTTAATAGCACTTTCCCCCATGCTGTGTGTGTGTGTGTGTGTGTGTGTGTGTGCATGAGTGTCTGTGTATGTGTTAGTGTGTATGAAGGGGTCAAACCCAGGATCGTGTGTACACTAGGCAAGTCCTCTACCACTGAGCTACATCCTCAGCCCCTCTCTGTGCTTTTTATACCAGGAATTTAACTCTTGTTTCCATTTTTCTCTGGGTTGCATAATGTACATACACAGTTGGCCTCGCTCAGCACATGTCGCTCCTGCAGTCACTGAGCCAAACCAACCTTGCTCTGAGTGCCTGGCAAATAGCTAAGCAGACTTCTGATTTTTCCCAGAGACACTTGGTGATCCCTACCCTGTTTCTTCTGAAGAAACTAGGTGCTTCATTTTCTCTGATTTCACAGTGGTTAGTACCTGTTACTCATTCCTCATTCACTCATGTTCATTGGTTCTACAGATATTTATTGGATTCTCTATGCCAGACAGTGATCAGGATGTATTTTACACTTCTTTAATGGCAATGTCCTTATGTTATTTTTGCCTAATATTCCTATGAAACACAATGTTCTGGTGCACAGATACTGTTTCCTCAATTATCAATTTATTTATTCATTTGAAGACATACCCAACTGCCAGCTATATATCAGCTATTGTGATTTATTTGTTTTTTGTCCTATCACAATCACTACATGAGTTGCAATAGATGATAAATAAATATTTTGTAGGCAACCAAATAGATGGAATAAATAGGAGCATAAATGTTGCTGTATAAATCGTAATCATTATCAAAGCCTTAGTAAGAGAATGAACCTAAACTAGAGAAATGAATTTGTCTGCGAAGACTATTATCAGTGTGTTCTATCCACACTTATTAGTTCATTATCAGAGATTGCCCCGAGGCTTCCGGTGGACTATATCAAAGATGCTGTGACTTGTCAAATGGCAGTCCTGAAAGAGCAAGGGTAGAACCCAGATGGTGAGGCTATCAGTAGAAAAGCCAGCCTTGCCTTTCAGATCCCATCAGCTAGATGTGGGCAAACAGCTGAAGGTGGCAAGATACTCCCAAAGTAATACACAAGGAAACTTTTGTTTTAATTTAAAAAATGGCCTTAGGGAATCCTGGAGCATAACAGGAGATGACAGCATATAACTATGAAGTATTATGGGAAAAATAGCAGTGTGCACAGTGAGTCAACCTGCATCATCAGAACACGATATTTTTATGTAGTTTTGGATCACAGTTTCCAATGGTCAATAAAAAGGAAGAATAACAGACATTATGTTGCTTTGAGTTCTGGCCCTGTAATTACAACTCAGACGGTGTGTCAGTGTTCATGGGAAAATTATCACAGGAAGAAGGAAAATCGGCTATAAGGAAGGACAAATCCGGATGAGGGTGAGTCTGCAGTTATGTCCCAGCTTCAATGTGGAGCTTCACCTGGTAGGCTAGAAAGGTGACCTGTGCTCACAAGTTAGAGAAGGAGCAACAGAGGGGTCAGAACAGTGGGGTTTAGGGGTTATGTCAGCAAAAGCACAGAGTTACAAGGTGCACTGTAGAGCTGAAATAATTGAAGGGAGCCAAGTGGATATTTTGGGAAGAACATTTCAAGACCATGGAACAAAGAAACAGTAAGATAAGTTGAAGTGGCTGAAATGGAGAAAACAGAAGCTAAGTCTGTACTAGGTAAAAATCATAAAGTCCAGAGGGGCCAGATAATATAGGGGTTTATAAAGTGTGGTGGGTGAGAACTTCGGTCTGCATGGCAAGTACAATGGGAAAATATTGAAGTGCTTTGGATCAGTGAGTGACACATCTGCTACTTTAGAAAAGCACTTTTGGTTGTTCTGTAAACTCAAAAGTAGAAGCAGAGAGGTCAAAGAGATAGTAAGAAAAAGTGCCAGGCGTGGTGGCTCACGTCTGTCATCCCAGCACTCGGGAGGCAGAGACAGGAGGATTGCTGAGTTCGAGGCTTGCCTCGGCTACATAGTGAGCTCAGGGCCAGCCTGAACTACAAAGCGAGACCCTGTCTCAAAAAAAAAAAAATAGTAAGAAAGAATAATGGCTGTGTCAGGCTTTCCCACAGAAAGGGTACTAAACAGAGAGATTCAAGATATAGTTTTAACATACAGTGATTTAAAGTCAAATAATAGACGAATACAACTTTACAACTTTAGGCAGTGAAGACCACAATGGAACTGGATGGGGAAAAACTGCAGCATGAGGCAGGGAAGCATCACAGTAGAAGGAAAATGTAAAAAATGTTTGTTAGATGACTCAGGAGATGTGCCATCTGTGCAGTTGCTATGATTTGTATTAGACATGGAACTATGGCCAAAACATCCATGGGAAGATGACTTGGAGAAGACACACCCACACATACAAGGGCGGGAATATATTTTGAGTCTATTGGATATGAGATGGATTCAGTAAGCAAATTATATTATTTAATCGCCACTGTAACCTTTCTTTTAGTTGGGGTGGGGCTGGGGATTGAACTCAGGCCCTTTTACTTATCAGGCAGGTGCAGCACCACTGGGCTACACCACAGCCCCCTCCATAATCCTATAGAGAAGGTAATATCTCTGTATGACAGATAGGAAAATTGAGATGCAGAAAGATTTAAAACTGCCACATGGTAGGTGTGTTCCTTTAACAATTGTGCATCTATCATGACAATTACTCTTACGGAAGGAAAGTAGCAGTCATATGTACTAGGCAGGGAACCAAAAACTATGAACAGTTCATACATTTTTTTGGACATCTCATCCATTCTCATGGTAATATTTTCAGGGTTGAAATCTGCAATAGGCTCAGAGATAAGACATTCCTGGACTATGAGCCCTGACCCCTCCCCAGTCAAAGTCAGCACTTTCCAATTTCTTTGTAGCTCTTTATTTTTTAAGAATAGGCCAATTTTCAGCATAAACAAACAAAAACAAAATTAAAAGGGTATAACATAGACTGTGTTATTGAGAATTAGATCCTTTACGTCTTACAGAATTTTCCCCATTTTATAATTGAATAATAGTGATATTATTTGATTATTTCCTCTGTTTCTACCAGAATCTAAGTTCTTTAAAGACAAGGGCTTTACTTTAAACAATCATAATCCCAGCCTTTGGTACAGTATCTGACAGGTATTTTTTTTTCAACTGGGTGATATTCATTGCATAAATGAGAGTGAATGAAAGATTGTGGCAAATTAATCTGGGTATCATAGTTCATCCTGATTTTGTCTTTAACATTTCTTATGCAGAAAATGTACATATGGATCCTCTTCCAAACTTCTATTGTTGAATTTAAACAATAATCAAAGGAAAATTGGGAATAATTTTAATTTGAGGATTGTGAATGATAACATTTTTAGAAACAAATTTAAGCTCTTTATTAGTATTCATTATGTTTTAAATAAATGTTTGTTTAGTACCATAAGCCTGTTTCTTCATTTCTGTATCCCCCTTACATAAAGAGAAAGCTTAGGTCACAGCCTCAGAGGTTATTCTCAGTCAATATTTACTAAATGGAAGAATAAATGCTGATAGGATTATGTGTAGATTTAAAACCCAAAGAAGCACAAAAGCTGCAAGGTGATAGAGAATAGATTTGAATAATTCAGCTGCTATGATGGGTCATATGCCAGGCTTTATGTTGTTCTGTGCCTTGTAATGACAATGTTAGCACCTAGATTTTTATGTGTTTTTATTCTGACCTGCCTGACCTTTCTTTGATATGTGAAATTTTCTTAGTCATAGGATAAGACAAAAGTTTGGCTATAAGTTATCCAGAGAAAAAGCACAGCTGGGGAAGAACAGTGGGTCTTGCATTTTTTTTTTAGTAAAGTGGAAAAAAGGCTTTTCAAAGCCCAGCAGTTGTCACTATGTATTTGACCCACTGCTTCAGCTTGCAATTTCAGATGCTATGAAAACTCCAATAGAATATAACACCAAAAGAACAGTGTTCATTTGCTGAACCTTGCCTCTTGCTGATAGACTATAAAATGTAATCGTGAAGGAAATTTTAGGCTGAGACTTCAGCTTCAAAAGCCAAAACATGTAGGTTGCTTCTTAGCAGGAGTGAAACATATACATTTCAATGAGAAAATGGGAAGTCAAAGGTCATAATAGCTGTAGAACAAATCTCAAGGTGGAATCAATATCAAAATGATCATCAAAGTGACTATGGAGTGCACAGAGGGTCAGAACAATCATGTTTCAAAACACTGAATGAAGAGAGGAAAATTTTCTCATCTGCTAGGTAAATATGTTTTTGTCATATTTAATTTTATTCCTAAGTGTAGAATACTCAAACAATGGAAATTTTTAAAATAAAAATAGTAAAAGGGATATAGAGATGTGAATTTTTTTTTTTTTGGGACAGGGTCTCACTTGCAGTTCAGGCTAGCTCTGAGCTCACTATGTAGCCCAGGCAAGCCTCGAACTCAGCAATCCTCCTGTCTCTGCCTCCCAAGTGCTGAGATTACAGGCATGAGCCACCACGCCCGGCGTGAATATTTTTTCTTTTATCAGGTAACAAGTATTCATTAAGAAATATTCTATTGTAGCAATTCACCTTTTTTAACTGATGTGGAGGAGGTTGATTTTATATTGGGTTCTAGATAGTAAGGGAGAGGAACTAAGTGTAACAGGTCAGGACTCTGACTTGAGCCAATGACTGGTGCTTCCCTGTGCTGGGATGGGGAAGACATAAAAATGAATAGGTTTCAGTGAAAGAAAAAGGTTTTCCACACATGATATTTTGGGTTATTTATCTTATTATTTATTAACTAACTAGTACTCGACAAAGACCTGGACTAGTGCTTATAAATAGATAATTGCTGAATCAATGGAAAACTGAACAACATTAGTGGAATTGTATTTGAAAATAATTGAAGGAGACATGGATTTTGGAATCTTTTGGAAGCATTTAGGTCATAATTCATAGGAGCTTTTAAAAAGCATGTGCCAAAAAGACAGAATCAATGACAGACTAATCTGTGGTTTCCCATAGATGACAAACTACTTCTCTGTGGCTCAGAGTTCTGGACAGACACACTTTAGGCCCTTGTCCAAGTGCAGGACATTGTGGAAATGGGTACAGCGAGAACAAGAGGGTGTGTTTAGAAGTTTAGGCCTATGCATTGAAGAAGGGGGAGGAACAGGGGTGAAGGGGACAGTGCGAAGGCTTTAACTCCAGCTGATGCTGCTCTGTTACAGTGTCTGTGGGAACTTCATTTATTTGTCATATCAACTTCACGGGAAAGGTGGACACACACGAGCAAAGACTTCATTTGTTCTAGTTGGTCACAATTCTGTTCTGATTGTAGGAGTTGTATCTCACTAGCTCATAAACATTTTGAGCATCACCCGTAGAGATGGCCTTCCTAACCACTTTAACAAACAAGGGAAACAGACTCCAAGAAAATTCAAGATAATAGCACTCATTTTCATTTCAGCTGAGATGCAAAGCTACTGAACATTTATGCCAGCAAAGTCCAAAGCTACACTCAACTTCTCTCCCTGACCACTCAATTCTATGTTCTTTTCCCCAGTGGCAGAGAAGGAATTTGCTTGCAGAGAGCAAAAATCTCTAAATCGATTATAGCCTCCTTCATGCTCACTTCCTGAGGGAGGGTCCTGCCTATGGACAACATTGTCACACTTTGACCGCTTCTGTTTAGAAGGCTCCACAAAAATCACGTGAGCCCTGCTTATTCCGTTCAGACATGTGGACTCTTCCCGTATCCCCAGCTGGTCCACTCTACTGGTATCAGCTCCTAAATTTCTGGCGCTAAGGAAGTAATTAAACCCTGACTACCTTCTCCTACTTGTTCTCCCTTCTTGTATATTTTAAAATACATTTTAAACAGATAATGCTCTCTCAGAAGAGTATCTATTCTATAACAAATGGCTACAAAACCGGCTCTTGTCTGTTGTCTTTAAAGCAAGTCTAGAAGTGGTAGATTTTAAGAGTACAGACATTCATGAAAATAGTATGTCAGCAAAATACTGAATAGCACAGTTAAATTGGATCTGATAGGAAATGTACAGGAACAGAGGTGATTGTTACTTAAATGGACTAGTTCAGGTAATTTGAATTACTTGTGGATTGTGTAGAAAACATTTTATCTTTTTCATAATAAGTGACAAGTTGAAAGACTAATGGAGTAGGTAAGACTGAAAAAATTCTATTTTCACAGAATCCTTTGGTACATTGCACCTAAAATTTACATTTTAGATTTAGCATTTTTAAAAGTAAATGAGCAGATAAGAGTTTTAAAATTATTTTTGTTCTCACAATTTCAATTGGCTTACATTTTGTTGTTGAAACTTACCTTGAACTATAATTAAGGACATTTTTAACAGTTAAAACCAAGTAAAAAACAAAGATTGAAAGAGTTGTTTTTCTTTCACGAGCTCATAGGAATAACTTTTCTAAAGTTTCAGGTGAAAAATCAGGTGTAATGGCAATAATAGTATCAAAAGCTCACAGTTTTAATTAACATTACATTTATTAGCAGCACATAGATTAGAATTCAAGAAAACATGCTTATGTGTTTATGTGGGGATATAGTACAAGTTTCTCAGTGTGTTAGTAGTTTTAATTATTTCAGAGAGATTCGGCATCTACTCATTAGGATCTTATTAGCAAAGAGACTGTCTGGAGAAAGTGTTATGGTCTGAAAATATCTCTAACATTGGTGCCAGTTGTGCATATTATTACCATTAACCCATCTCTCTTCCCTTTTACTTTCAACCATTGAGAGACCAAAATGTTCTACTAAAAATATGATTTCATGTTTTATTTCTTCTCTTTAATTCAGGCTCTTAATGTTTTGATTCTGCTTTAAGTTTCTTCTCATCCTAACTTTTCACTCTGCTCCCAGAATTACTTCTATTGAAAATATATTTTGTTTGTTTCTAGAACTCAGAATTCAATTACTACCCCTCTTTTTTTTTTTTTTTTTTTTGGCTTGATTTGTTTTGGGCCTTTCATTGAAGCCACCAATTTCCCCTCAGGTTGGACCAGTCTTGACCAGTCTATAACACTCTTCCTCCTATACCCATTCTAGTGCATATCATTTGTTTTAAAGATGGGACTGTCACTAAAGCTGGTAGAATCTGATTGGATTTTGGAATATGCCGTGTAGCTATGGAGAAGATACACTCATTGTGCGTGAGGTAGAACCTGGAAGAAAGATGTAATTCTAGCATGGCTGGTCTGCCTACTTAAAGAATTGTGAAAAATTGACATCATTTTTATTTGGATTAGGACTTGGAGAAGAATGTAGCTTGAGCTTCCTCACAGCTTTCCTTCTTCCAGAGGTAGGCTGAGATACAACCATCCTGGAAGAAAGGAGAGAGGCCAGACATACAGGTTGTTAAAGTTCGATTTGACTGAACAGCTGTTTCATGAGGCAAATTCCTAAATGGGTCCGAACAGATCCATCTTTAGAATAAGGTGCAAACTTCATCAAAGAATATTAAAATCCCTTCACATAGGGCCTTCAGCATTCTCTTCAGTATTGTCTTCTTCTCATAACTGTATAATCCATTGCCCATGCAGGTGGAATGTCTCACCATTCATCCACTCTTTTTTTTTAAATAAACAAATTTATTTATTTGTCTATTTGTTTATTTCTAAATCAAGGTCTTGTAGTCCAGGCTAGTCTTGAATTCACACTCCTTACATGTAAACCCAGGAGTACTGGATTTTCAGGTGCATGCCAAGATGACCAGCTCCTCTAGTCCATTCTTGTGTGATATTTTGCTCTGTGTACTTACTAAACTTCCACTTATCTGTTGACTGGCTCAAATATCACCTTTTCCAATAACATTTTTGCTAACTCCCCAGGGAAGAATTATCTATTTTTTTAAAATTCCCATTGGCTTTGGATTACAGAAATGTGTAAAGGAAGAAAAGTACCTGTCTCTTTTGTACTCGTCCCCACTGTACTTCGATTCCAAACACACTAGGTGATGGGAGGATGTTGCTCTCCACTCCAAGCTGCATTTTCCAGTTCTCAGCTCACACCAGTGATGTTCTGTAATTTACTTCAGTTCTTATATGAATTGCCTGGAATTAGCACAAACTCTGCAAGATGGGGTCCCTCAGTCTCTAAGGGCAAATTCCTATCCTTCTACAGTTTTGACAGGCTTAAAATCAGTGGTTCCTCCTCAAGTTTGATAAGCTCCTAGAATGGTTCACAGAACTGCCAGTTTGGAAATAGCTAAATGGAAGAACTATCCAGGAAAACACGGTGTGAGGGAGCATGGAGTCTCCGTGCTCTCCACACCTGCCACCTCTCGGCACTTATGTGTGTTCACAGACACAGAAACTCTCTGAAGCCCATTGTGGGGCTTTTTTGGGGTCTAATTACACAGAGAATAATAATTGACCAAATTATCGGGCAATGTTGCTTCAGCTATCTCCAGTGACTCTCTTCCCCACCATCACAGGGTAGGGTTAAAGATTCCAAGAATTTAACTTGTGGTCATTTTATCTTGAAGGCAACCCCTCCCTATTGTAGGCCTTTCTGACAATCACTTCAAACATAACATTAACAATGTGTGTTTTGAATAGCTTGTTTTAAGAGAAAAAACTTATCTGTCAATATCACTGTTCCAAAGATTTTTCAGTAGTCAAGGACAAAAATCTGAATATTATTTTAAAAGATGCCACCATAGTTCTTTTTATTTTGGGCATTACAAGGGTTTTTAGAACTCTGGCTAAAAAGCCAGAATGATGGTCAAACATATATTTATTGTGTCATGACATCACATTATATTTCAAAGTCACATGGTCTTGTTATTCTTCTCAGATTAGAGCTCCATTATTTCAAGGGCAATACTGTATTTACTCTCATATCTCCAACTAGAAAAGCTGAATGGTACCCAGTAGGAGGTTGATGAATGAACAAATACATGTCCAAAAGTATTCAAAATCACCATGTACTGTAGCGTTTTGTCACTGAATAACCTGCTAAATGCAAACAAGAACTTGGCTAATGCAAATGTAGCAATTAGTAGCACTTTAGATTCATTTTTTAAAAATTTTGCCAGCTATCTCTACTGGTTGACTAGAGTCCTTGAATCTCTCAATCTTGATTATCAAAATTACCCAGGGAAGTTCATTCTCAGACTGACTCCTGGCCCTTGTTCCCATTCATTTGGATCCAATATGTCTATCGTGAGGCCCAAGCATGTATTTGAGAACATGAAGTGATGATTCTGATTCTCACACATGTTGAAGAAATAGTGCCATAAATATATGTAGGAAATGATTAATCACATTAGTACATTGAGTTGGTAGAGTTGAGAGAATCAGGAAAATCTTGAGACATGACTTGATCTGAACTTGGATCAATTTGTAGAGAATTTGCACATGAAATTTGGAAGAGAAAGACAAGCAAAGAGAAGTCATGGAAGAGAGACCAGTGGAATTAGTATCAAACATTTTATGTCACATTTTCTACCTTGAAATGGTTATTTTCTCCACAGTTGCCCTTTTAATACATTTCCAAAATGACATATTAGGCAGGTGTGCTTTAGGAAAAGAAAACCTCATAATTTTATTTATTTGCTTTCCTGTATCCTATATATTTTAAACTAAATCGGTGATGTATATAATCAAGTTGGTTTAGGTTTGACTTTTTAATGCACTTATAAAGTGGATGTTGCACTTATAATCTGCATATTATAAAAGACATTGGAGGTTGTAGCAATGCTATTAGAGTAGCAAGAGGAGAGTCACTGACTCTAATAATTGGTTGATAGTTTTAGACCTGAGACTGCTTTGTGAATTAGGTTAAACACACTAACCTTTTGAAGAAACTGGAGGATTAACTTTGAAGCTCATTAGTTCTACAAATGGCTAATAATGTCCACCTGCTAAAAATAGATCAATTTCTTTTTCCTGAAGTCTTCAAATGGCATGTTTATTGTCTGCACTTGGAACTTTGCTTCGTTTGACTTTCATTTGTTTACCCTTTTTTACCTTTTTGAAAACATTTCTGAAATTGCCTGAACACAACTCAGAAATGTTGGCAAGAGCAAATACACATTCACACATTTAGTTTCCTACTTTTGAAAGAATGCTGAAATTCTATTCATGTTAATTTAATCATTTTTAGTAGAAGCAGAAAGTAATAGCTGCTCTCTTCAAATTCATAAAATTTTTCCATGGCTAAGAGTTTGAAAGAGTTAAAAGATAGAATTCTAGCAGTTAAACTGTACTGTTAATAATGAATGGCACAGACTATGTGCATGATGACTTATGAAACTCATAATGTGAATAACAGAGTATGTTCAATAAACTTGTGGTGAAAGAAATATAGGCTTTTCAAGAAAATAAATACCATACATCAGAGCATTTACATTTGTAGTTCCAATTCTATCCATTTAAATCGTTTTAAATGCATTTTTTATGAAAGTGTTAAGATAATTGATGACAGTGTTTATCTAACAAGGTTACTAACCCAGTGCTTGCTGAAGCTAGAATTACTCATGTATGATATATATTTAACTTCTAAATTATGAATTAAGACAGTTTTGAGTGAAAATTCTATCCTCCCAAATTATGCTATTTAGTATGTTTCACGAATTTTCTGTTTTTACTAGAAACCCACATTAAACTAAATAGAGTGTTAACGAAGTAATATTTGATCCTAATGGTTTTGCTGTTGTGTTTGAGGTTCAAATCAAATAGGAAATAGTAATCTGTTTGTCTTTTGCTGTCTCTGTCTGTCTCTCATCTCTTTGTCTCTTTCTTTTTCCCTGTCTCATTTTGTCTCTCTCTCTCTCTCTCTCTCTCTCTCTCTCTCTCACACACACACACACACACACACTCATACAGCCACACACAAAGTATGATATAGTTTGGAGACAAAACAGTATGACAGAACACTTTTGGTACCTCATTCTTTGTCATGGTTGGTTGTTTCCAATTTTTCTTTAAAATAGTTTTGGTTCATCTTTTAGAATTTCTTTGTTTACTGAAGCCTAAAATAATCTTTCATTTTCTAAATATCTGAGAGGTGGAAATAAATTTTTACCAAAAAATATGTTTTTATTACTTTTTTTTCACTGAGAATAAGGCACATAGATGTACAAAAGATACATAGAACAAAAATGATACCTGTGTTAAAAACTAGTGTTTAGAAATAAGATGTTGCCATGGAGGGTATTCTCTAGTTTCTTCCGCTGTCTCTACGAAGCAACATCTCTTGCCTTTGGAAACTTTCAGCACCCGCTTTATATTTTCCCCAAGTATCTTGAGTGGTTTGATTCTCCGCATGTCCACCTGCCCCTTCTGCCCTGACAGTGTGTGCGTGATTCTTCTGTGTTAATGCTTTGAAGCTCACTCTCACTAAAAATGTGACTCCCTCATAATTTGCCTATTTTGTTTCCCAATTTGGGTTTATCTCCCAGACTGTCAGTATTGTTAATGAATTATGCATTTATCACTTCCTTAGATTTATCTAAATGTTTATGCTTTTTGTTTGTTTAGCTTCTGAAGTATCATTGCTTCTTCCATTTTCCTGTTTTGGTTCAGCTCTTTCCAGAATTTATTTACATTTTATTAAAGGCCATTTGGTAGTAAACATTCAGCCTTTGGGTTCTAAATATCTTGTTTTCACCTCTTTTCAAGGTAAAATTCACCTGTAACATAATTTTAGATTAACAGTTATTTTCACTCAAAACTGTGTAGCATGACCTACTGTCTTCTGGCTTCTATTCTTAATGTTGAAAATGCATCCTAATCTTTGTTTCTGTGATAGATCTAAACAGTGACAGATAATTAACCATCAGACTCCTGAGTCTCTCTGCTCTTGAGAAGCTATGTGTGTAAAAGGGGTGCGGTGGGTAGTTCACAGCTGACCACACACCACCACTTCTATCTCTTTTATCGGCTCATCCTTTACTATCTCTCACTCTCAAGCAGGTAAATGGACTTTTTCTAGTCTTTGTTAGTAGCTCATGTGTCATCCGGGGAATCCACATCGTTGTTCAGGGTTCCATATATTCCCTGCAGTGAACTGATGCTATTTCATTGACAGTATCACTGTACTTAGTATCACTGTACTTAAGCCCAGGGTTACACCATCAAACAAAAGAGTCGTCCTCAGGAGAGAGCCAAGTAGCAGAAAGGAACCTCTACAGATGGAAAATTTCGCATCACGGTGGGAACAGTCAACTTCCTGGTGCTGGTGTTCACCTCATCCTCTCTGTCCCTGGTGGATGCAATTCTGGTTCAATATACTGGTCACCAGTCCTATTTATCCTAAGACCTTCCCTCAGCAACACCCATTCATGGTTCCCTGCTGTTGCTTATATATTTTTTTCTTCTCCTCTCACCTTATAAAAGATACCAACTTTACAATACTGGGTGTTTCTTCCTTTTTTGAGATTCCTGTA
>PVIC010026278.1:0-24643 GCA_004025085.1 Thryonomys swinderianus | reverse complement strand
AATTTCATAATTCTTTCTATATTATTATTATGGTACTGGATTGTAGTTATTCACGTAGGTATGTAGATAAGGTTGAACTCATATACAGTGGAGCCTCATGTATCAGCCGGCCTGACATACAATGACTTGGGTTACAATCAGAATTGTAGTTTTAATTTATGAGCAAAATCTTAAATTACAATCTAATGCTGGCCATTTGTGCTTCCTGATGGTCTCAAATACAGATTTAACCCTTAAGGAGTTCTGGAAGGAACATTACATGCTTTTCTATGTGGGGTTAATTGAGATATCCTGGGCCAATGGCTCTAAGAACCTTGAGATCTGCCTGGAAGAAAATGTGACCTAAAATTAAACAGGAGAGAGAGTTTGAAGTCAACTGACTAATCTGAATTACAACCAGCCATTGGGAACAAATTGAGTTTGTTACATCAAGGGTCCACTATATTTATTTTCTGATTTTTTCTAATTTATTTTCTAATAAATAATTTATTTTCTAATTTTCTGAAGATGAGCTCTGGGAAGGAATAATAGTTTATCCCACTTCTGTACCAGAGAGCTCTCAGAGGTCCCAGGACATAAGCTACATTAAATTAATATTTAAAGAAGGAAGAAGGAGTGAAAAGCATTTCAGGGATGAGGGTAAGAGAAAGAAGGAACAGAAAGGAAGGAAAGCTGGCATGTGTGCTTTATGCAACACAACTGGGAAGTCAAAGTGCATTTTCTTGGGTAATGCTTGACCATCATGAAACTAGAATTCAATTACAAGAAAATGTAGTCTGCAAAATTTACAAAAAGTTTCCCATTTTAAAAATACACATGGGGTCGGAGGATTAGCTCAGTGGTTCCAGCGCCTGCCTCACAAGCACAAGGTCCTGAGTTCCATCTCGGTAACCACATACAATGCTGGGCGTGGAGACTCACACCCACCAGCAATCAATACCACATACCACAGTGCCAGGCGTGGTGGCTAATGCCTGTAATCCCAGCAATCGGAAGGCAGAGACAGGAGGAGTGCTGGGTTCCAGGCTTGCCTGGGCTACATAGTGAGCTCAGGACCAGCCTGAACTACAAAGCGAGACCCTGTCTCAAAAAAAAAAAAAAAAAAAAAAAAACGCATATGACATTTTATCTATGTTGCCATGGACAGCAAGAGAAAATATGTTTTGAAATGTAATTATTTTATAAGTGAGTTATTTGCAACATAAAATCAGTAAACAAATATGTTCTGAGAATGAACTATCAAATAAGTTTTTAGACCTTTTTTATTTATAATTTGCATAAAGAAATATAATATACAAAAATAGTTTTGCCTCATAAAAAGGGAAACTACCCTGACACACAAGAGGAAAGACTGAGATTCACCAGTAGTTTGAAGTTCAAGATTTATAGAATGCTGGCTGAAAGAAGTTTGAGAAGAATTATCAATTTAGCAAGGACTAAGATGTCTCATTTTCACTAAGAACCATATTTGCTTAGCATTATAGCAGTTAATATTATGTTTTGTTGTTAAATGTGCAAATAAGCTGAGCCTAACAAGATCATGTGATAAAGAAATCATTTATTTTGTGTTCATTAGCTAAAATATATCTCTTGAATCTGGGACAGGTAAAATATGGAAAATCAAATCTACCCACATACACACACGTTAGAAATTGGTAATAAATATAAAGATGAAGGTTCTTTTCCATATTTTATATATTTTAGGCAGAATTTTCTATTAGGCTACTCAAATCATCAATGACAAGGGAAAATAATTTAAAAAGTGGTGATATCATTACCCTAAGTTGTAATGTTATGGTCTAATAGACTATTTTATTTAAAATATATGGAATATACAATTATAGGATATTAATTTTTATATTCATTACCAATTTCTGAGCCTAGTTTAAGGTAGTTATATCAACTCAATGATTTTGGTAAATACCAGCATTCAACAGTCATAGCCTGAGCAAGTTTTAATGGTAGAATCATTATACCAAGCAAGCCACATAGACTAGCAGAAGTCATTATGAGTGTGAAGAGAACTCATAATAACAGGAGATTGGCTATGGGAGGAATGTGTCAAGTTGTAAGCGCCAACTCTTTAGGTGTATAATTCAGTCAGTTTTCCTTCTTTTTTTTTAAAATTCCCTAATGGAGACCAACCATAATCCTGGAGAAGATGTTTTCAGGCACGATGAATATCCAAAGCAAGTAGAATCAAAGCTCTTAAGAGGTGAACTGTAGTAGACTGTGGTGAGCTTCTGAGAGATCACTTATCTTTAGGACTGAGGCACTCTGTCACAACCTGCCAAGAGTATTCCCTACTGAGTTCTCTCAGCCAACTTTGATTTTATAAATTGCTCTCTATACTCCTTCAGAAGATGTATTCCACAGTGTTCTGCAGGTACCCCACTTGCAAAGACTGGTTATTGTGACGATACAAAGTTCAACTCACACCTCCCTTTAGGATATCACTGAAGTAATAATCTTTGAATGATATCACTGAAAACAATCCAATTCAGATGTCAAAGATGGGATAATATGAATCCTTTATGGTTTCATGATGCCTCAACTTTTCCCTCTGCCCATCCTGTTTCTCTAGCTCTTTAATAGGTTACCTACACACAGTTCTTCAAATTCAACTATCTTTCTTGGGCTACCTCACTTTCACAGTGATATGGAGGATGTTGCTGATGACAGCCCAAACACTGGTGGGTAAAATACTGTAATAATTATTGATCAAAGCAGGGAACAGATACTAGTAGGAAAAAAATTGACTACAAAATTCTGCCTCTTGTGATCTGGAGCAAAGTGATCTCATCACTTTACAGAAGAAAACACCGAATCACAGAAGTAGTAAAAGAAAATTTAAGCTCACTAAATAAGCATTGGAATTAAAACCTAGTGCCCTTTTTTTCATTTTTCTCTTTATATTAGAAAAAGTATTTGTACATTACTCATTTTACATGATTATTTTTCAAATCTGAATCCACATTTGAATCATAGGTCAGTGACTTTGTTTAGTTTTCTTCATTATTTTGCTTCAGAAATATTGTTAATGAGGCTGAGGGGTTAGCCAAGTGGTTCCAGCTCTTGCCTTGAAAGGAAGCTCCTGAGTTCGATCTCTGGTACAAAAATTCAAAGAGAGAAAGAAAAAGAGAGAGAGAGAGAGAGAGAGAGAGAGAGAGAGAGAGAGATTGCCAAACCTACCCCAATCATCTTATATCAAAATTAGTTTGGGGAATTTACCAGCATCTATATCTTTTTATGCTAAATTATTCTGATGATGAGGTCAGTTTAGGAAAAGAAAAATTTACAACTCAAGAGTTTTACTAGTTTTATAAACCTGTCCTAATATTACCCACACTAATTTAAATAAGAGATTTCCAGGTACTAGAATCTGTAGTCTAGATGTTGGCATGATTTCATTCTTCTGTGGATTATGAGAAAGCCTGCACTTATTTTTCCCTTAATCTCTATTACATTACAAACATTCTTCTTACATGTTTATCTGTGTTTAAATTTTGTCTTTATAGCGCAGTCCTTCAAAGTGAATTACTTTAAGGAGCATAATCTTAGTGAATTATATCTGTATCCATGATAGTTTCAAATGAAGTCAGATTCTGAAATACTATAGGTTAAAATTTTAGCATAAGAATTTTGAGAAGACAAAATTCAACCTCCATGAGAGTCTATAATTTATAATTCAGATTCTTACATTATCTAGAAAGAAGGAAAGAAATAAGTAAAGTAAGAAGGAGGAACTGGTTGAAAAAATTTATTTCCTCTACTCAACTGACATTTGATTATTAAGTGCATCAGGATGAGATTGTGGGTAGAAGGTTCTCTTGGCTACTTGTTTCTGAGTTCCAATACTTAACACCCGCAACTCTCTGGAGAAGAGGCTTATTTTGGCTCATGGTTAGTTTAGCTTTCAGTCTATAGTTGACTGACTAAAACATGGTAATATCACAGTGAGGAATGGCAGAGGAGAAAGAGCTCATAGCATCCAGATGGAAGCAAAGTGAGAAACCAAAGAAGTTGACCCTTTAAGGTCACTCCTTAGCGACCTACTACCTCCCATCAAGTTTACTTCCCAACACCAAATTTAATTATACACCAAATTATAACTCATCAGTGTGAAAGGCCTGCCCTATAGTGCCTGAGGCCTCTAGAGAACATCTACATATACACTGAAAGAGAAATCAAAACTCTGTCATAGTTTGGTGGACTTAACCCTATCTGCTCACATTTAGTGGACACTCTTCAATCTTTTTCCTTACATCTCTCTGCATTGACAGTCATTGTTTTCAAAGTGGCCTTCCTGTTACATCAGGATTCTAAAGGCAGTGACTATCACTTTGATCTCTCTCTCTCTCTCTCTCTCTCTCTCTCTCTCTCTCTCTCTCTCTCTCTCTCTCCTCTCTGTTTTTGAGACAGGGTCTCTCTTTGTAGTTCAGGCTGGCCCTGAGCTCACTATGGAGCCCAGGCAAGACTCGAACTCAGCAATCCTCCTGCCTTTGCCTCCTGAGTGCTGGGATGACAGGCATGAGCCACCATGTCTGGCACTGTGGTATGTGGTACTGATTGCTGGTGGGCATCAGTCACCATGCCTGGTATTGTTGTATGTAGTTACCAGCATTGAACTCTGGACCTTGTGCTTGCTATACAGGCCCTGGAACTACTGAGCTAAATCTCTGGCTCTCATCTTGATCATTTTAAATCATGCTTGCTACTTAAGCATTCTTTAATTTTTAATTATTATTGTTATTAGTACTGTTCATTCTATTTGAACTTTCCACAACTAATATAAACTAACATTTATTTATTGTCTGGTGTTTAAAAGGTCTTGTACCAAATATATTGGAATATATGATATGGTATATAATGTTAATTGAATCTCAATGATTTTACTAATGACAGCAAAAGTTTAGGCCAATAAATATTTGTTCTACAAAAGTCTTATAAGTGATGATTAAGGTCAAAAAGCATTACCTTAAATAGCTCTTTTTTTTTTTTTTTCCTAGTTTTCTTGACTGTTGTCTGAATGTCACATCAGATAAGACAAATTTTCATTGTCTCCTAGACATGGTCTAATAAAAGGGGATGGTATCATTTTTGGAAGGCAGTCAATACACTGACATTTTACCAAAGTGGTGTCTCATAGAAATTTTAAACTAAATAAATAAATTAATCCTAATATGTGGTAGTATTACAGGTAGAAAAGCTAGCTAGACATGTGGTAGTCAGATAGATAGGAAGCAGCCAGTTTGGAGGTCAGCATTGCTAGAGAAAAAAACTACCCCACCCATATAGGATAAATAGCTGTGATTGAGATTCCAAATAGCTGCCAGGCTTTCTAAAGAGGGCACCAAACTTCTGGGTGGAGGGCTGAGACTTTAACCCATCTCTCTGGAGAAAAGTCTAGGTTGAAATTCCTGTTCAATTGTTATGTGGCATGATTTTTTGTTGGATCCCCGTTTATTCAATGTTACCTGAGCAATCATACTTGTATCTTATTGGTCATGGTTTTGTCTGTTTTGGGTGGTTTCTCATTGTGCCAGTGTTACCTAAGCTACTGTATTTGCAGTGTTACTGGTTGACTGTAATTTTGTCCCACTTCAGACCCGCCTCACCTCACAACTTTGCTCCATAAAAGCCCTCTGACAAATAAAGTAGGTGGGTTACCCACTTTTCTGGGTTCCCCCTCTGCCTCTCTTAGGCCAAAGCTTTCTTTCTCAATAAAATTTTCCTACTCAAACCTCAGTCATTCCTAAAATTCATTCTTCAATTCTTAAAGAACATGAACTCACACCTCAGGTGGGGAGCTAGGCCCTGCTCTCCTGCATCAGTAGCACCCCTGAGAGTTAAGAATAATTTTGTATACTCCCTAGAGTTAATTTTAATTAGTAGTATACTAGAAGTTAAACACTATTGAACACCTTTTCATGGCTTCAGTGGTAAAAAATCATTGGCTTGTTTTTTAGTCTTTGGAGACAAATGACAAATTTGCTTTTTTAAAAAAAGTTAGAAAAAACAAGGTTAAACTAAAGGAGAATTTAAAATACAATTTTTGTTTGTTCTATTAATAGTAAATTTCATATGGAAATTTTACATCTTTTGTGCAGACAGATGTTTGACTGACAGAGATTACTATGAACTTCTAAGAAACACCCTTTCAAAATTTTATTTCAATAACCACAATTAATCTTCCCTCTCCTGTCCATGAAAGGAAATATAAAATCTTTTGAGATTTGTATGTTTAGTCTTCAATGTAAACAGCTCAGCTTACCTATCAAGTACTAGTGCAGAGCTTGTTGGGTTAGCTAATTCTGCAAAACAGGGGAACAATACTGAGAAACGAAAAGTCAATTGTGATTAAGTTTTCTGACTGTCAGAGTGACTTACCTCTTGGGAATCTCATTTTAAATAGAATCTGGAAGGTAAAGGAACGACCACAGTCAAAAGCTAATTCTACAACCATTGAGCTTTTTCATTTTTATCACCATCCCTAGCATTTCTTAACACATTTGACTTTTCTTCATAAAAATTCATTGAGGTGATGAGCTCAACCAAACAAAAAAAGTAATGTTAGTAAAGAGTGTTTTTCTCTGTCCTTCTCCATTTTGCAGTGCCATTTGGTTTACTCTGTATCAGAGTATATAAAGTCAACTCCCTTCAGTTATTTAGGTTTGGGGAAATAGTGACAGCTTTTGACGTTGAATTGCATGCTTTTCTGGGCTTCTGTTTCACATTTACAGATTTCTTCAGGGGCATAAATCCTCTGGGATGTCAGAACTGACATTCCAGTCTCCACAATCTGTTGACTTCAATAGTTTCACCTGATGACTTGAAAAATCCTCCTAGAAGCCTCTTCCATCTATTATAAAAATCTGGTCATGATTATCGAGTGTCTGTGCATTTATGCAGAAAACCAAAGTGGAAGATGATGAGCTGTTTATTGCTATTAAATGCAGATAAGTGAGATAGGTTAAGCGGCATTTAGGGCAAACTTCCCAAACAAGGACTATGTGAGCTCTGAATCCCTAATCAAGTAGCCAATAAGAATTTGAGGTTGGAAGCTAACACAGAAGTTCTTCTGGCAGGAAGTATCATGGCTTCAGTTACATTTATTTCAGTTATTTGATCACACTCCGAAAGCTAAGAGGAAACTACAGACCCACAAATAACCTGCTTCTTTCTCACAGTGCCTGGTGTAGAGGACAGAGCACAGAACTGCAAATGAACTTAAATGAACATGAGTCTCCTGGCTGGAGCATTTGACTTAAAATGTTAATAACTTGCAGAAAAAATGGTTGATGTGGCTTGGAAACCTCATGAAGCCTAGACACATGCATATTCCCACCAAATAAAAACAGAGAGACTAATGAAAAAGAAGGAAAAGGAGGAAAACAAAAAGAGTAATGTCTTTCAATGAAACTACCTCATAACACTGCTGAAATAGAAGTCAAAGACATCAAGTGTAGAAACTATATTAAAAAAAAAAACAGGTTGGGTAATCTCTTAAGCAAGAAGTAAATAGAAACAGCTCCAATTTTTCCAGAACCTTCTCAGAATAAATGAACAGACATGTTTCTTCTTTTAGCAAATAAGTAGATAAAAAGTTAACAGTGAATACAAAGGGCAAATAACTGACAGAATGAAGCCGATTGATGTTAAACTTTGAGAATAGCACAATGGAGTCACCCATTTGTAATCCTAACAGCTCCCAAGACTTAAGCGAGAGGACTGCAAGTTGGAGCCCAGTCTATGCAACTTAGCAAGACCCTGTCTCAAATAAGATTAAAAACTTGGCTAGGGATGTATCTAAATGCAAAAGCCTGGGTTGAATCACCAGCACCACAAAAAATTTAATACATTCCACACACTACAACTAATAAAATTTTTGTACACTTTAGAGACATGGATTTTTTGTTTGTATTTTGTCTTCAGCTTATTCCATAGATCTAGTGTACACTCGAGTATTTAATTGGCATTCCTTATTCCATAGATCTAGTGTATGTTTGTGTATTTAATTGGCATTCCTTGTCAACACACTGAGATGAGAAATAATTTGAAAATAGGAGCCCAACTTGTATCTTAAGGAATATTTTAGGTTCAGTTATTTAGTGAGAAAGCATATTCTCTTTTAGGTCAACATCGGTCACAGTAGCTTCTGAAGACACTTGACATTTAATCTTGGTAGGAGAGCCTGGCTTTTCACCCTTAGGCAGCATACATTAATGATAGCAGCAGATTATATACTCCAGAAATACTTCTGTGTCTTATTGCGATTTTCTTCTTGCACCCAACTGTATTGGCCACTTCCATTCTATATTATGTACTTATTCCATAGTCACTTACTAAATATCATTCCAGTCATAAGAACTGTGGCAAGGCTCGAGAACTGAGATAAAAGACTCAGTGCTCTTTTCAGAGAGCTTACAACTGAAAGGAAGAGAAAGTAAAATAACCTGACAGATATAATATGAGAAAGAACTTACTGATGTAACAAAGAACGCTTTTATACCAAGGTGCACCCAGCTCAGAAAGAGAAGGGAACGGAAGAAAGGCCAGTTGTTAAACCTTGGAGCATGCAAAGGAAGTAGTCTTGTGAGAGAAAGCATGGAAGTATTTCAGTAAGACTCCATAAGTAAATGGTGCAGATAAACATGCAATTTTTCATATTATCTGGGAATCTATAGGTATATAACTAGAGTACTAGAGTATAAAATGAACAAGCAGCAAATAAACCTGCACATGCAAACAAAAATCAAAAAAGATGGAGATTCTTAACTTCAAGATTAAGAAATTTGTACTTTCGTATATGTGGGTGAAGCTGAGATTTTTAGTACATAAAGAAGAGAAATTTCATGAACAAGTATGTGTTTAAAAGACTTATGCTTTGTCAGACTGTGAAAGCATTTTGTTGAGCCAAACATTGCTAAGGACAACAAGGAGTTAAATTAGAGAAGTTGATGTGTGAGCTGAGCAGAGAGGACAACATATTTCAGAGAGGATTGAAAGGTAGTTTCCTGGTGTGTTTCACTGAGACACTTAAGGAGCAGAAGAGCTGGAACAGACTTAAAGTGGTATATCTCTCGAGAAGAGTACAGGTTTTGTATTGACCTGTTAAGTTTGAGATATAACTTACTTTAGTAAAGATTTTCAATGAATGAATGAGATCCTATTCTTGGAGAGAGAGCAGAGTAGGATTCTCAGTGAATTGACTAAGCCCTTGAAAAGAAAATGAGGAACAAAGTCAGACACTTAGAGCAAATCAGGGAGGCTTTAGGGTCCTGCAAGACATGGTCAGTAATACCCGCCACAGAGTGAGTTAGGCAGGAGCAGGGGGATGGACTATTTGCTGCTCACTATCTTATCAAGGCAATGACAAAATAGCAGGATCACATGTGCAATAGAAGAGAAAATGTGTTTAGTGCATGTAGACTTTTGAGAAGCTGTTGATAATTTACATAAGATGCAACAAATGATTTAAAATAATCTCCCTCCAAATGGTACCATAATGTACAAATGGAGATTTTCAGGAGATGTTGCTAATATCATTGAAAGACTAAGTTGAAGACAAAAGCAATAAAATCTCCTAGAAAAATTGAAAATAAATAGCGTTGTAGGTGAACATAACCTATGGCAGTTATTATACTAAATAACTTATTAAAATCATTAAAATATATAATAGTGAATGCATTATTAAAATATATAATAATGGAGTGTTTATATAGACAGGCAAGAGGTCAGTGCAAAAGAATAAAGCATGCATGAGTAGAGTTACAAAAAAGGCTAATTTTTACCCAAAAAATTTAAAAATCATTAAATGATCATAAACAACCTAAAAATAGTTTAGGATATTGTCTCTCCATTAGAAAAATATTAAAATGCTAATATTTCACATGTATACATGCATATGAATAATGTTCTGCTAGATTAAAGTTTTAAGAATATAGGTGAATAAAATGTAAAAGAATATTTCATGTTCTTCAGAAATGGATTATATAATACAAACAATATAGTTTTAATGGTTATTTCAAAAATACTCATGTGTACACAATATACCATGAAAAAATTTTTAAAAATCAGCAACATAGTGGAAAAATGTGCAAAATATAAAATTTTAAAATAAGATTTTTTATAATATATAGGCAAACCATGATCTGAGAAAAAGTAAGGCTTAAATAGAAGAAAGAAATGTGTATATAACCAGTAAGAATATGAGAATATGACTCGCTGTACTAATAATTCTTGAAACATGTTATTCGCTGTGTGATAGTCAATAACAAAGAAATAGGATTGAGACGTGAGACTGTGTATGTGAGTTCCATTGTGTTGCTGTTCCAAAAGTTTGTCGAATGATTTTGGTAGTGTTTTGGCATGACCAATAATCCTTAATAATGTACTTTCCTCCCATAATATTTTAACATGAAAAAGACCCGGAAAAAATGAATTAAAAGATGGGGTGTTTCACATTGTTTGATCCACTCACATCAGTATAGACACAGATAAATGAACACTAAAGGGAATAGAAGGTGTCAATCACTTAAGTGATAGTGTTTTACCATGAGATGGCAGGTGGAGTTGAATAAGAACATTCCTGAATTAAGTGACAGTTATGTTTATATCAGGTTGTAAAAATATCAATTTTATGTGGTAAAGTGACCATTGGATTGTAGTTTGGGACACAGAAGCTCAATTGTAGTAGGTTAAAGAATGTAGAAGCAGTTAGCTGGTGGGATTGGAGTCATTCTTTCAAGTTCATTTGTTAAAACAATAATGACCAGTAAAGACAGTAGTGAGTAGACAGTAATGATTTTTAAAGCAAAACATTACTGCTTGATATGTGTTAATGCTATACTTTAAAAGTGAAAGCTAAAATAACAAGGAAAAATTTTATTACATGTTCTATTCAAATGTAACAAATACTTTTGTTTACTAAAACTAGTAAAATATAGGATAGAAATTGAATTGCAGAAGATTTAGAAAGAGGTCATGGTGACCTATCGTTCTGTTAAGTCTAGCAACCCTGTTTAATGTCTAACTTTAAAATGCCTTTGTTTTTTGTTTTTTGGGTTTTTTTGCCACAAGACTTTGACATTTACTTTTAACTTTTACGCTAGTGTAAGTACCTCTATTTCAGCCTCCTTTTCTCTGAGATAAAGCATTTTAACAACAGTGACTTATTTATAAACAAGTGGAAAAATAAGACCAGAGGAAATCAAGCTGTCCTCTGAGGGATTTCTTGGCTTCTGTGAGGTGGGCAGAAAGTGCACCGCAATTCTGAAGTTCTCCCAGATTCCTAGTCATTCTCTTTTCTCTTCACAGGTGCTTCTTGCTATGTGATGTGAACTTTGAGGAGAAAAGGGGATTTTTTTTTTTATGACGTAAACTATTTTGGGGAGAAGGATAGTTTCAGCGAAGCTGAAGTACTTTTGTTCTGATTTGTTTGTGGTGACATGCATTTTATTTTGGAGGATTTTCACCATGGGCTAAACACATGCTTCCAAATGAATGAATCAGTTTATAATCCAAATGTCAAGAATAAAGAGATCTGAATGGGCGAGAGTTTATATTTTGAATTTGAGTGTTGTGAACACACATGTGCTCATGCACTATTCTGTCAATGTGTGCTTCACTCCGTTATGAATTGTCTATGATTCGGACAGTTGTCAGGGACAAGCTTTGTTCAAAGACAATAACTAGTAATGCAGTAATAGATGGAGTGTAATTAGTGATACCTCCCTTTCTATGTATTCAGTTTTCTGTTTGCAACATGCAGCTGCTCAGATGTCAACCACAGATTTACAAATGATGCTCTCCGCAACATTTTTCTTGAAATTGTTTGTGTTACATTTACTAATCAGCCTAGGTTTTGCTTTTCTGTTTCCAGGGCTGGGTGAGTCAGCTCTCTCTCTCTCTCTCTCTCTCTCTCTCTCTCTCTCTCTCTCTCACACACACACACACACACACACACACACACACACACACACACACACACAATGAAGACAGAAATGCTGATTTTTTTCCGCCCCTCAGGAGTAACCCCCTGGAATCCGCTTTTAAAAAGAGCTTTGTCTGTCTCATGCCATTATTATCACAGATACAATTCCTGTCCTGACTGTCCTCAACTGAAATCAGGCTTCTACATTCAACAACATTTCATCTGCACCCAAGTTACTTTCATGTAAATCCCTATAGTATCTGTAAGTTTTTACCATTGATATTTCCACGAAGTGTTTACACTGGCCTCTGTGCTACTGCATGGAAAAGCAAGTAACACAGACACTATGCCATGTTTCCTTACCTTGACCTAGAAACCTATCCCATCTGATGTGCTTAAAACAGGAAGGAAGACAGATTATTGTATCCACCTGCTAAATATAAATATCTCCTGGTGTGGGTGGATCAGGTGTGCTAGTGTCTAAATTGATGTATTGTTTGGTGAAGGAAACAAAGACCATCCGAAACGTTGTATTTTCTACTAAAAAGGAAGAAGTGATTTAAGTAAAATTGGGTATATATGTAAAATCAGTCTGCATACTTTCTGTAAACAGTGTGACCGTATGTATGTAGGTCTGTGTGAGTGTGTGTGTGTGTGTGTGTGTGTGTGTATGGCACTTCTTATTATAGTCTAGTTTCTGGGAGCCTATAGTTTTAAATTATTTTTCCCAAAAAGCAACACTAATTTTAGAATGTAAGTAGGAAATGGAGCTCTTCACATTTGTGTTGAGTTTATATTATAAAGATTAAATTACTCAATAAAAGAAAAAAAGATGAATTAATTATGTACAAAGGTACAGGCAATTAAACTATTATAGACCTGATTGCTTAGATCATAACAACTATTCACCAATGAAGTGCATTAGAAGAATGATCAAAGAAAGATGAAAGATTTGGATTTTTGTCTTGGGTGTTTGCATCTAAAGAAACCTGGAAAGACTTTTGATGACTCTTCAAGAGTAAGGATCACATTATCTGTGTGCCCTGTGACTAACAAAATGACTACAGTTACAGGGATTTTGATATTTTCTAAGCTAGTGGTTTCCCACAGCTGCATGCCTTGCTAGCAGGAGAAATGCCAGGGTCATTAAGGAAAATAAATGATGTCAACAAATGTCTTGAGTTGTGCTTTAGACTCATGGAGCACTGTATGTGTGGATGGCATCATTAGTTCGCTTAAAGCTCTCCAGTTTTAGATTGAAGAGCATCCAGAACCATTATGGGAATGTCTACCACTGCCATTCATGGATTCTATCCTTCAAGGTGTTATCTTTTTATTGAATATCAGCAATCCATGCCTAGCTTTATAAAATTAAAGGAAAAGGACTTTGCAAAAAGAAAGAATAAATAATATTAATACCAAACAGTGAAAGACAGCCCATCACACCCAAGTTATATGCAGGGCAGAGCAAATCTGTTTGTTCTATGTCATTGCTTTTCTGAGGACTTATTCAAAATATCAAGATGCATTTCAAACAAAAAACTACAGATATTTCCATACTCTACAAATTTATCTTGGACTTTAAGTTTTCACTTTTGTCCTCTTTATATTCATTCTACTTTTATCACTATATTTCCAACTGTTTTCCTTATCTTTAAATATTTAAGATCTTATCTTCAAGATTTTATGTAGGTTTTTTTTTTTTTTTTTTGAGACAGGGTCTCGCTTTGTAGTTCAGGCTGGCTCTGAGCTCACAATGTAGTCCAGGCAAGCCTCGAATTCAGCAATCCTCCTGTCTCTGCCTCCCAAGTGCTGGGATTACAGGCGTGAGCCACCACGCCCGGCTCTTATGTAGTTTTTATCTCTTATTTTATACTTAGTGCTAATTTTTTTTCATATCAGAGGGTAAATCTAGCCCCTCCTCTCAACTTGGCCTAAAATGGAAAAGATTTTTACTGTTGTTTCTAGGTTGCTTTGGTGACATATACAAAAAGAGTTATTTCTGGTAGATCAAGTAATTTTGGTTTTCTTCCCATGATCACTTGATCCTGAAGAGTGGTGTTTGAATTAAAAATCACCAAATCAAAGGCTGAGAATTCAGCTCATTGGCACTGCGCTTGCCTCACAAGGGCAGGATGTCAAGTTTGATCTGATACTACAAAAAAGAAAAATCATATAAGAATCACATTTCTAAAATGAATAATACATGAAAATGAAGTACATGTGAAAGTATTGGTTTAGTAAGTGTTTAAGGGCAAGAGATTTAACTCAGTGGTTACAACACCTACCTAGCAAGCACAAGGTCCCTGGTTCAATCCCGTAACCACATACAACAATACTGGGCACGGTGACTCACGCCCATAGGCAATCAGTACCACATACCACAGGGCCAGGTGTAGTGGATCATGCCTGTAATCCCAGCACTCAGGAGGCAGAGGCAGGAGGATTGCTGTGAGTTTGAGGATTGCCTGGACTATATAGTGAACTCAGGGCCAGCCTGGACTAGAGACCCTGTCTCAAAAAAAAAAAAAAAGTGTTTAAGCTTTCTATTGTCATAATTATCAAATATTTAAAATTTGAACAAATTTGAGAACAAAAATATTAATATATAAAATTTGTACTATTAGCATTAAACAGTAATTCTAAAGACAAGACTTTTTTTTTAATTTGGAAGGCTTCATAGCATTATTTCCTTCTAGTAAGAAGAGTTCATTTAATTTGTTAATTTAATGTGCAATTTCTTTGGCTGCTTGGTCAGATAATCTTTACTGTATATATTCCATGCCATAAAGCCTATCAGGATTTCATCTAACAGTTTAAAATAAAGCTTACAAACACATAAATTCACATATATCATGAAAAAAGAGCTTAAGGAAAGCTGAAAGGGGGAAAAAATTAGTAGGTTCCTACTGCATCCCCCCCAAGTGTTATGCCCAGAGCATTGTCATAATGAATATCTTTTGACAACCTAAAATTTTGCTGCTATATGCTGCAGTCATAAAAGCTTATATATTTTAGTAGGTCTAATGATTTTATCACCACATCCATCTGTGTATTTTTTTTCAGGTAAGTCATATCTTTATTGCTTCATTTAAATAATTTGGACCATGATTTTCAGCAAATTAAAAGGAAGGCAGAATAAGTGCCGGGCGTGGTGGCTCACACCTGTCATCCCAGCATGCGGGAGGCAGAGACAGGAGGATTGCTGAGTTTGAGGCTTGCCTGGGCTACATAGTGAGCTCAGAGCCAGCCTGAACTACAAAGCAAGACCCTGTCTCAAAAAAAGGAAGGCAGAATAGTGGTATTCCTTACAAAGTGTAACATATTTTAGTTATGTCTCTCTTGAAATATTCTTAAGAACTCTTGGGTTTTAATATCATCTCAATGGCTAAGAATCTTAGCATCTCCTATCTTTTTAAGTGTCTCTTTACATCATTAAGTAGTACTCTATGTGATGCTGCTAACATGTATAATTCAGGGCCATAAAATACACACACACACACACACACACACAATGACTCTCTGCTAAATGCTATGAGTATAGAAATTAATAAGTCCAGGTCTTAACACTGAAGAATTTATATCTAAAAAGTAGGAATAGATATCTAAGCAGGTGGATTGCAAAGCAGTATACTTCCTGTGAGACAGGTAAACACACGAGTTGCAGAGGCACAGCGATGAGACTGTATTTATGTTGAGAAGACACAGGAAAATCTCATGGGAAAACTATGTAAGGTTCAGATAATCTGTCTCCAGGACAACTGTCTTGATGAGCATGTGGAATGTAGGGTTATCCAGAAAAGAAGAGAAAGAGAGAGACAGAGGGAGGCAGGGAGAGAAGAAGGGAGGAAGGAGGAACAAGGACAGGGAGCCAGCATGGTATTATGGATTTTAGATGTACCATATTATACAGGACAGACTAAGAAGTAGTATTAGAGTCTGTGGAGAAATAACTAAGGGTATGCCAGTATTCCTGGATGAAAAGATCTACTCTTTTATCAAAGAACATTGCCACATTCAGCGTGAAAACATAGACAGGAATTCTAAGTGGAACAAGACTGCAGAGTTAATTGGTTATCTGGAATTCCCAGAGTAAAAACTGTTGATTTTTTGTTTTTTAAACAATAACAAAAAGTTTTTAAAGATTCAATTTGAACAGGAAAATTGGATTAAAATCTAACATAGTGAGATGTTTGAGGATTTTTTTTTCCAGTTAAAGAGATGGGAACATGGGAATATATTTTTAAATGAGCATATTGCACCCTTTCTCAAAAACTCTCATACCTTTTGAAATCATTTTATTAGTTTATTATTTTCATAGGTAAAATGTTTTTCATTATCAATACAAATAATATTTTAAAGTATACATAAACAAATACTGTTCTCTTTTTGTATCAAATCCAAAAGGTCTCTACCACTAGTCAATAAATCAAATAAAATAAGGAGTTAGGAAACAAAGGCTAAAATATTTTACTAAAGAAAAGTAGAAATAGGTAAGTAGCATATAAAATGCATAAATAAAATATCATTTTCCAGGTATCTTTCCAAAAATGAAAACCTGCTCCCAGCCATCAGACAGGTGCCAAAATATGCAGTATTATTCCTTGTCTTTTATCTCTATAGACTTTTTTGATGCTAGTCTTAGCATCTAAATATAAACCATATTTGAAAAAAATAAACCTATATCATTCACACTAGTACACTAAAAATAAACATATATTCTTTGCTCTACATAAACTTTCTATAATTGGATAAAAAGTATCAGCCATGTGCTCTGAGTACTTCTGTACATAATGTTTTTTGAAAATACAAGCGTTCAAAATAGCCTGTGACATAAAGGAACTTATAATCTTAAAAAAAAAGAAGTCCACCTTTTAAAAACTTTTAACAATAAATGCATGTCAAATGAGAAGCTGTACTTATTGTAGAAAACTCTCAGACAAAGGAGATAAGGATTTTATTCAAATGATTAGAAAACATGACAGACCCAGAACAAAGTAAAGACTTTAGGAGGATTAAGAAAAATCATTTGCAGATCCAAGTTTTATACACACACACGCACACACATCACACAGAAGATAAAGAGCAAGGCCATTTGTATGCATTAGGGTGGAGGAGGTGTTGCTACAATCTCATTTCACTCTTGTGAATGTGACCCTTAATCACACTAGGTGCTACATAAATGAGTGATATCTGCCCAAAAAAGATAAGACTGCAGTGGACAGGGAGGTGGGGACAGCTTCGGAGAAAGGTAATGGTATACATTCAGGCTTTTTTCCTGAAAACTTTCTAGTCAAGAAATCATACTGTAAAACTCTACACTAAGAACATTTACTATACCAATGAATTTTGCAAGATAATTTGTCAAAAAGAGAAACTGAATATACCAAACAGTGGTTAACATCAATAATAAAGTTTTATTGTGTTGGCAGAGAGGAAAATACATCATCACTTCTATGTAATGTCACTCTTTTTATGCCCCTATTTGTAATTGATCTAGGAGAAAATTTGTAACGTAAGCTTTAGCCCCCAATCCTTATTTTAAAATATCTGGTTTTGTACTCCCTTTAATTAGTATAAAACATGACATTAAAACAGAATATTATGTAGCCAAAACAGGGCAACTCTGACAAATTTTAACTCTGATATTAATATAATTATTTTCAAGTGGAAATACATGATGAAAGATAGATATTTTTAAGTATTTATGACTGCCTTAAGCATTAGGAAATTCGGCCAAATTCAAAACTCAAGCCTAGATTGAGCCTGTATCTATGTTACATGCCCATGAGATACCAGAATCCTGTTCTAAGGAGCTAAGTGGCTACAGGGCAAGACACCTGGAAAGTAAAGACACCTGAATTTCCTTATTTTGTGTTGTTTCTGTGTTTCTGTCCAAATTAAAAATGACTGAACCACACACTGTTACACATCCTAAATTATCCTACAGTAAGTAGTGGATAATTTTTAAAAAGCACATGAAAGCTACTGACTTCATTGTACCAATTGTTACTTTTATCCATTGATAATTTCTTGCACTACTTTTTCAGAATGTTCCTACATGTGTTGCATTCGGTATTCCTGCAAAGCTGAGCCATAGTTCCACATTAACGCTTGATTTATTCACTACAGTACACCAACAGACTCTCTTCTGTGGGACCAGAACATCCCTATGGTGTATAATAACTCAGAAGAGGTCATTCATGTGTGGAATTAAGGGAGATTGACGATGGCAAATACAATTGCCTTCAAAATGAAAATTATCACCTTGTGCTTTTTAAGGTTTAATTGCTGCTAAAACGATGCTGTCAATTGCATTTTTAGGTACTATTCCCTAGCATGGCACAAGATATATAGGTTTTAATATCAATACTACTTTGAAGTCAAGTGATCACCACCATCGCCTTGCCCTCGCCTAAGAAGTTCACAGAATTCTAAAGCACAATTTTGCAATTAGCCTCAGAGTGACCCTGCAGGGGAGAGAGCTTAGGACAAACAGAAAGAGGCCATAAAGCAGGGAGGAATGCAGGTTTTCAAGAGCTGGTATTTTCTTCAGCTTCACAAGGTCTAAGAGTAAAATTGGACTAAAAAGACTGGTTGTTGGGCTGGAGGGTTAGCTCAGTGGTTCCGGAGCCTGCCTTGCAAGCACAAGGTCCTGAGCTCAAGCCCCAGTAACCACATACAATGCTGGGTGTGGAGACTCACCCCCACCAGCCATCAATACCATATACCACAGTGCCGGGTGTGGTGGCTCACGCCTGTAATCCCAGCACTCGGGAGGCAGAGACAGGAGGATTGCTGAGTTTGAGGCTTGCCTGGGCTACATAGTGAGCTCAGAGCCAGCCTGAACTGCAAAGCAAGACCCTGTCTCAAAAAAAAAAAAAAAAAAAAAAAAAAAAAAAAAAAAAAAAAAAAAAAAAAAAAAAAAAAAAAAAAAAAAAAAAAAAAAAAAAAAAAAAAAAAAAAAAAAAAAAAAAAAAAAAAAAAAAGAGTGGTTGTTAATATTCTAAACTTTTTTTTTATGACAGGAGGTTATGCATAGCCACAGATAGAGCCTTCATCAAAGTTTTCCCTTTCACCAGTGACTAAATAGAAGGTTTAAATGTTCAACTAACATGCCAAGGACATTGGAAACGATACAGAGAAATTCTTAACTTGCCCCTCACTCTCAGTAAGAGAATAATATGTGCAATTTACAGAAACAGCCCTCACTTTATACCTTCTGGATTTTCTCTGTGTTAATGATAAGTGAGGAGCACAAGAAATATGTAATGATTCAGAATCAGGAGACTACAAATTTCATGAACGATTTGATTGGGGAGGAAAGAGCTGAGCTGCTGTTAAGAGATAAGTCGAATTATTTCATCGAAGAAGAGGGTGTAGGGCTTTTCAGGATCAGAAATAGTTGTATCCTTTTGTTGTTCCTCAACGTCTATTCATTTGTGTTCACTATTTTTTGGCTAGAATCTTGCAGGTGGAAATGGGAGTCTGAATCTCTGCTAAACTGCTGATGACAATGAGATATCCAGCAGAGATCACTGTTTGGAGGGGCACATTCAGTATGAGGAGTTTTGGAGTGGGTCCCTTTGGAGGCCCATAAGCAGCCAAATGACAGATTCATCTAATTGAGGCATAAGATAAGGAGAAAAAGATACGTATCCACCAAAATAAGAACTATGACCTATCTTCATTCGGGACCTCCCCAGAGGTAGATGCTATCCAAGGCCTTTAAGTACAATCAATCCATTTGAAAAAGGAACAGTAGAGTGGAGAAATAAATCAAGAAAGGAAAAGCTGCCAAGAATGTGTGTATTATTATATCTACTGGCCACTGAGGCAGGAGGTATTTAATCTTAAAGGAAGCCAGTGTTACAAAAGTGGCTTAGAAATAACTCTCACAACAAATAAAGGTCACTGATGTTTGTGGCTGGACTTGGGTTAGTGCTCAGTGGAGAGATGCTCCTAGAAGTCATGTGACAGTACTGAGTAATCTGCTACAGTCTTCTTGCATTATTTCTCTTGACTAGGTCTCCAGTGCCCTCATTATCACATTGATTTTTCACAGTGTTAGAAAGAATATAAATAAAAATTAAACTGAAGAGAATTATAGAAAGGGGAAAGCTACAAGGACAAGATGTGGCAATGAATATTCATTATCCTCTACATCGTGGCATATTCTTAACTTGTTTCTTCACTACATAACAATCATAATAGTTTAATATGCTCATCCAGAAAGTTGTAGCTTTTGTAACTTTTGGCTTAGAGTTATCAGCAGACATAGAACGCTCCAATGAATCTTCTTAGTTGTACAAACTTTCTTCTCAGTGCCCCAGAATATAATAGCAACTATATTTCTCATGATAAACATGGTCAAGTGCCCTGTCTATAGAAAATTTCTTTTTTTCTTTTCTGGCTGAAAGAATGCAAAAAAGGCCAGTTGGCACACAGAGCTTTAATTTTCAATGCCACCAGAATTATACTCTGAAGCATACATCTCATAAACTAAAAACTAGTATGTAGGATTAGTGTGCGGAAACAAGCATGCAGGAATGAAATTCCTGGGTATCACGTGAGTGGGGCCAACTCTACTTAGATCCTTTAGCTTCTAGAACAGAATGTTCTATCTACTGGGGGAACATCATAAAATGATTGGCTATCTATTTGAAACCTATACTGCCCTTTCAGGGTCATCATCAAAGCTCCATGGGTGCCACCCTTACTGTGTTTTAGGTGTTAAATCAGGTGTGTTAGTTATGCTTTTAAAATGTTTTCCTATTATTCTTCAAGTTGCCAGTTTCCACAGGAGGTTGCATATGTTAAGGTCAGTGGGCCTCAGTGGCTCACTCCATACTTGTGTTTTCTTCACATAAGCTAATATCATGTAGATCCCACGGGGACAAGTCAGGTACTTTCTTAAACCTTCTTTGAATAGTGCTGGTCCAAAGCCTATGAACAGGAAAGTAGATTCACATTCACAACATGTTACTCTCACAAGGGGAGATAAGTTCTTTGAACCTTAACATCATGAGACTGGTTGGTCTCCGGGAACATGGTAGTAACTGAATGGGTCACTTTCAGTTTCTCCTTTGCTCAAGCTGTTTATCCAGATTTAAGACTAGATCAAGCATGATGTGGTGGATCCATGCTTTTGGATTCCCACCTATCTTCTCTCTTTAATTGCTTGGTCATCTTGTCCATGAATTCATGTGAAGTTCGATCCAGAAAAACTAACATCTACCAAAAACTTCATCCTATGCATTTGGTCATTTAGCACTTTTTCCACAGTGAATCTTCCAATGACGTCTATGTGGGACATAGGGATCTCCAAGTCTATGCCCATCTGTCCAGTAATTCTACTCCCTGAGCACTGCTGCACACCCATGCCTCTGGTCATCTGTCCTCAGACAAATGAACACTCAAAATACTTTCTGGAATCCAGCAGATGGAAAATTTTCCTTCCATTTTTCTCCATCATCAGTGTGGATTGAGAATAAAATGCTGTGGTCATCCATCTGATGGTATTGCCAGTATTACATAACAGATCACCTGTAAAACAAAGTCATTCTACTTTGTCTTCAGACACCTGATCGTAGAGAAGTCTGTGAGGATATAAATTACAAGTTAAAAGGAGATGTTGAAGCAGACAGCATGAATGTGGGACATCTGAATGATCTAATGAAACTTGCTGATGCTTTCAGAACCTGTCAGTACCAGACTCAATGTATGGTACACAAATTGTTGAAGAAGATGAACTAACTGAATATAACATGTATCTTGTGTTCTATGACTTTTCTAAGTTCAGGAAGTTACTTTCCTGCAAGTTCTTGCGTTTGGATCATTTCAAGCAACCTAAATATTGAAAGTTATGAAGACTATAAAACTTACTTCATGTCAGGCGTGGTGGCTCACGCCTGTAATCCCAGCACTCGGGAGGCAGAGACAAGAGGATTGCTGAGTTCGATACTTGGGCTACATAGTGAGCTCAGAGCCAGCCTGAACTACAAAGCGAGACCCTGTCTCAAAAAACAAACAAACAAACAAAAACTTATTTCATGAGCACACAGAGAAAATATTAAAACTTCTAAATCCTTCTATCCCCATTCCTAAAGCCGTTACATTGAAGTCTAATCAAACCTATTAAAAACCCTACCTTTTCCTAACTCAAAGTATAAATTGATTTCTTGAGGTTATAATAATTCAATCTTAATCTTGAGATAAGCACTTAGGTTACAAGCTGGACATTGGAGACCAAGTGTTGATGAGTTTGAATCATTCTGCTATACATTAAAATATTAAATAGTTCCATTTAAAGTATATGTATTGCATATAAATCTTTATTCCTAGACCCCTTTGAGTTTCACCTACTTCCTTTAAGACTTAATACTAAGAAATTTACTTGCTGTGACTTCAAATGCCATCCACACCCACACCTGTACCATCTCTATTTGCTGAAATTTAGTACATACTTTTATTCCATGTATTTTCCATCCTTTCAGTAAACTTTGGGGAAAGGGAAATACACAGCTAAGCCCAAGAAAGAGCACAAAAGTTTAGAGTTAAGAAGAAGGAAAATGTCAATTCTGGCCAAAGAGTCAATGATTAGAATTGACAACATGCCTGATTTAGGTCCCATTTGTGTGATATATGAGCTGAGAAGTTTTGGTCTTCTTTAAAATTCAGTCAACTACATGCAAAGTTGAACATTTAACTCATAGTACTTTACAGAGATTTGAGCATTTTTATGCTAGTGTCACCCAGATTTTCTTCCCTTATTTTCAACCCAGGCTCCCCACTTTTTCCACTATTCCATTGCAGGATCAAGCAGTTTCCTTTCAATTACCAGTTGTATCAACCAGAATATTCAGAAAGGTCTATCAAGCTGTGACTCTGTGATACCAGAACATCACACATGGAGTTCATTTTCATTTCCAATCTTTGTTTCCTGCTGCAGTATTTGCATTCCAGCAGTAAAAAAGAAGGCTTCTTTCTTTATCCTTGGCAAGATATGCCAGAAATGTGAAGAATCACAATGATTTCATTTGAGAATGCAAGACGAGGCTTTTCTTCATATGTTCATTGTCATATTTCCTGAGCCACAAGGTATTTGACTTTAAAACAATAAACAAGTTAACTTGTGGATAATTAGTCTATTAGACTAAGCAACCTTCATGATTTTGTTCTGTGCTCTTAACTCTTTGTCCTGATTCTGCATAGTCGATGCATTGAGACAATACTCAAAGTTAAAGAAGGATTAAAATTCAGTCACGTTTTTGTCTTTCAATGTATAGTAGATTGAACTAACTTCTAGAAAAATTCTTACCTCTGTTTTTACCAACTCTTCCCAGACTATCCTAATTTAAGGATAATGAAGCAGGAAATCTGATTGTTGCTTTGAAAAGAAGAAATTTAAATAAAAATTTAATGATAAAATATTTATCTCTATGTTAGAACTTCCTGCATCAATCTCATGAACAAATGGAGGAAGTTAGTTAAGACTGAGAGGTGTCAAAAATTATCCTTTTTATTTCTTAACATGTATTTATTTTATCCAGAAATTATTTGTCCTTAAATTTGAATTAATGGAATGATTATGATTGTGTGAAAAATTTAGACTCCAAGATTTTTACTGTAAGTTCTATATAAAATCTAAAAATACTAAAACAAATAGCCTGTGTAGAACATGTGTGTGATGTTATGAAAAGTAATTACAGTATTACTTATTGAAGAAAATATATTACACATAAGTATCTTCTTTATTTTCAAGATATAAGCACCATGTACACAACTTAACATATTTATAAAAAAAGCTAGGAATCTGCAAGCATAGATTTCATATTATTAAATTGATTATTACATAGATTGAATAGGTACTTTTTCTTTATAGCTCTACTAGTGATAAAACTGATTTTAAAAATTTTTTTATATTTTTGCATAAGTGTCCTTTGTGTTAATGACAAACAAAATTAATATGTTCAGTGCTGTGATATTTTGTTTTGTTCTTTTCCTGGTACCAGAAGTCAGACTCAGGAACCTGAGCTTGTGAGACAGGCTCAGTACCACTGAGCTAAATTTCCAGCCCTTGCTGGTTTTATTGATGACATAAAATTGTAGAAATGTATTTCTCTCTTTTATTTTATTTTATTATTTTATATTTTATTTTATTATTTTTTTTGAGATAGGGTCTCGCTTTGTAGTTCAGGATGGCCCTGAGCTCACTATGTAGCCCAGGCGAACCTCCAACTCAGCAATCCTCCTGCCTCTGCCTCCCAAGTGCTAGGATTACACACCTGGCCTTGTGATATGTGGTATTAATTGCCAGTGAGCATGAGTCACCATGCCCGGTATTGTTGTATGTGGTTACCGGGATCGAACCAGGAACCTTGTGCTTGCTAGGCAGATGCCAGAACCACTGAGCTAAATCTCTGGCCTGAAATGTAGCCCTTTAGTGCATAATATGACATGAAAGTTATGGGTTGTATCTACAACAATCTCTGGAAGTCATATCGTCTACAAGTTTCTACTGCAAGGTTAAGTTTGCACTGCCCCACTCATTGGAAGATGGTTGTGGGTATGTAATTTTCTCTGGACAAGGAAATAATTTTTGAACCAGCCTTGCATCCCTGGGATAAATCCGACTTGATCAGGGTGTATGATTTTCTTAATAACTCTCTGTATTCTGTTTGCAAGTATCTTATTGAGGATTTTTGC
>PVIC010026277.1:0-17379 GCA_004025085.1 Thryonomys swinderianus | reverse complement strand
CCTGGCTCCTGAGAACTGAGTTGTAACCCCCCCCCCAAAAAAAAAAAGGAAAAGCTTGCCTGGAGGAAAAAACAAACACCTTACAAACCTTCCTTGTCTTCCTGTCTGCTGATGTAAGACTGCTTTGCCCTACCCACCATCCTCTTCAACATAATGTCCTCATCAACAGAAGGTCCTCATCACCATACATCGCTGTAGCCCTCAGTCACCAGACACTCCCTCCCATTACTGTGTACACCCAACAAACAGTGGCTGCCTCGAAGTATCTTCATCTTTGCCCACTTTATCAGATGGATAGTGACCTGGCTTTTGTGCTTTGGTTACATGAAGATAAATTAAAAGACCTATGCTCAATCAATGCTTGAATGTAACAACATTCAATGTTTAAAAACCCAAGTAAAGTAACTGTAAGTATATAAACACCCAAATCATTGGTACTTTTTCCATCAGAGTTAGTGTGAGAGATGTTTCCCCATATAGCCTCACTCTCGTTATGTAGAGGCATCAAGGGACCTGAAATGCAAGTTGAACTATCAAGAGACTCAACTAGATGGGCAAGGGAACTTTGCTTAGAGCAGTTCCATCCTTACTTCACGGGAGTTAAAGGACAAAGTAAGATCAACAGGTGGCTGCACCTCCTTCTCTAAAAGGAGCCAATGGGTAGAAACATGGAGACAGAAGCCTCTTACAGGTTCTGTGTTTAATGATTCCCACATCACTTGGGTGGAGATATTTGTCTAACAGTCATTAGAGTCTAACCGGGGATGCTTTGTGAAAGCCTCAAGTCCCCTCCTCACGAGTGAGACGTCACCTCACCGTGCCCAGGTCTAGCTGTCTCCTTCTCTCCACGGCGTCCAAGACAAGATAAGGGGGAGAATTCTCCATCTCATCACAGTACATATTCCATAACTTTGTCACTAGGTTGCACCTGTGATGAATGAAACAGGTTTAATCCTGACAGTGTGAAACAAAAACAGCTTATCTGCTCTCGTAACATGGCCTTGGTTCAATGCAAATGGAGAGGTGGCAAAAGTTGGATGTGGGTTGGTCTTTAAGCTGGGAGACTCTTCTCAGTGATGGTGCTTTTGTTTGTAATATGAAAGCTGGAGTGAATTGTCTTATGTTCAGCCTTTTGTAACTGTATGAAAGGGTAGTTTCAAGAGGGATAGTACTTAGTGCAGGCCGGGAGGAAGACAAAGACGTCTCGACGACCCTGTTCTCAGGCCATCCTTTGTTGCTCAGGCTTCCTGATCTTTGTAAGGAGAATAATCATGACTGGAGGTCTCCTCAATCTCCGCTCTGTAACCATTAGACCAGGGACAGAGAGGCTACACAGAACGCAGAAGTCGTCAAAGGATGCAGCTCAGATAACATTTATCCTCCTGAAGATGCTTATGTCTCAGTTGAAAAGCAATATTGTTCCAAACAAATAGAAATACATAATTAATTTCTATGATTATATTCCTGTACTATATCCTGCTTTTAAGAAGGAACATTCAATTATTTATACTCCCTAAAACAATTATCAAAGCATTAAAAAGAAGCCGTCATCAGTTTCCTATTTCCTCACAAAGTGGAGCAAACACCAAGGTTTATATGAGTCTACCCCAAAATGGGTTTTCTATTTTTTATTTCCTTCTGAATTGACAATTTGTAAGTAGCAAAAGATATTATTCAGTTAGCACTTTTCCTGAGAGTTCTGACGTTGTTCTAACATTCAGTAATTTAAGTCACAAGAGCAGACATTTATAAAAATAATCCCAAAGGCATCACATTCTCTCTTTTGAGGCCATGTAGTCACAGCAGGTTGAACTCGTACTTTTCAAAGATAAGCATTTTCCATAGGCACATTAGAACACTTTGGTATTTTCCTTTTCAGTGCTTACAAATTTATAATCATTGTCACTTTTAAAAAAATTTATCTTTATTGGTACCTTGTCTTTTTTGGAGGAGGATTTGTACCAGTATATGACATAATTTAATGCTTATTTTTTCCCATTCCCCTACCCACTCCACCCCCCAAATAAATGTTTTGTTTCCCTTCTTTATAACTACCACATTTTTTCTTTACCCCTCATTACTCACCCCTCCACCACATTTCCCTTTGAATATTTTCTACTTCACAATAACCATCCTACATTCTAGAACTCACTAATGTCTTCAGTTTTTCATATCAGAGAATAGATACGATATTTACACAACTATGACCTATTTATTTAACTTATGAATATGTCCTGAAGGTACAACAAGTGTAAATGATTCAATTTGAGTATAAATGACTCAAACTTATCATTCTTTAAGGCAGAGTAATACTCCATTTTATAGAAAACCCACATCTTCTTTGTCCAGTCTCCAGTTGATGGGCATTTGGGCTGTTTCCAAGACTGGGATATCACAAACTATGAACATGGGTGCACATATGTCACTATGATATGATTCTTTTAATTCTTTTGTATATATTCCTAGCAGGGCAATAGCAGGGTCAAATGGGACCTCTAATCCTTGTTTTTTTTTAGGATCTCCACACTGCTTTCCATAGAGGTTGTACCAGGCTACATTCCCACCAACACTTATTATTTTTAAATTCTGTTTGTTGACAAATGACATGTTAATAGCTCCTTATTTTCTCCAGTACCTGAGACCATTTCACCATTGAGTATTTTGTGTGTTGTAGGATTTTCTTCTTGTTATTGACAGAGAGTTGCTTTACAGACTACACTGTGCCACTTTGGTATGTTTGTAAAATATGCAGTTTATTAGTAATCTCAAATACTTTTCTACCTTAGAAGAACATACTAAATCATTTAGATGTCTGAAGAACCCAAAGAGCACTGCTAAATATGCTCACACTGTGCAATAACTGAAACCCCAGACTCTTTTCCCTGTCTGACCATAGGTTTCATTGATTACTTGTTCCTTATTTGTCCCTTCCCCAGTCTCTCTAACTGCTATTTCCTTCTCCATGTCCAAGAGCCCAGTTGTTGTAGATTCCAAATGTGGGTAAACCTTAGAGGTGTTTTTTTATGCCTGGTTATTTCACTGTACATTGCCATCTCTGGGTCCCTTACAGGTCATGTTGGAAATTATAAGATGTTGGTTTTCTTTGTGATTTAATGGCACTTCATTATGTCTTCAGACTATTTTAGCCTTTTATCTATCAATGGATATGTTAGTTGATTCCATATCCTGGATATTGTGAACAATACTATAATGAATACTGGAATGCATGGAATATACTTAGATGTACCAATCTCATTATCATTGGATTTATCTAGTAGTAAGATTTCTGATTCACACAGTGGTAGATTTTAAAACTCTTTAACTACTTAAATAAGTTAGATGATAATTTACAGTAGTATTTGTTTGAAAATTTCTTTACATTAACATGTTAATTTGCTAATAGGTACTATATCTCAAGAACAAAGCATTATTGATCGTGAGGTTTCCTTATTTTCAAAGTATAATGTTAGTATTAATTATAACATAATTTTTAAGATTTAATATTTATTATGGAAAAGAAGGGCACTAATCTGTTTTCCAGTTTTCTTTCTGTATGTCAAAGTGAAATTTTCTTAAATTTTTGAGGGCTATATATCTTCTTTGTAAGATGCTTAAAATTTTGTGCAATATTAGCTACTTATCCTTTCATATTTAACTGTAGCCCTGTCAAAATCTCTCTTAGTGTTCATGAAAATATTTTAGCACAAAATTTAATTTTAAATGGTTAGAGTACTTATGATTTAATGAAAATGATTGGGTTCCATGCCTACTTTCTGGTAATAAGCTCCAAAGGCTGATGTTGCGATGCTCATTTATGGTTGTAAAAGCTTCCTCATAATTTCTTCAGTTACTCCCTCTCATTTATTATTTGCTCCAACACCAACAGAGGTTTAGTTTCTAGTTAGTAAAATAAGTCAATAAATTACAAAGTATTTAAAAATCAAGCAAAAGTTGCTCCATATATCCGCCAGATGTGCTGCTGATGTTCCTATTTTCACTGCTTGTGCTTTTCTTTACACTTGTCTTCCTTAGCTTGAGGAAAATGGTGGACAACGTGCCCTTCTCAGTCCTGTGCTCCATATGCTTCTCAAGCATCTCCCAGGATGGAACGACTTGGCAGTGACCCAGGGACTGGGAGTCATTATCAAGCTTCGCCAGCCCTTCACGTGTTTGGGTCCTTGGACCTCCGCTGAGCCAGCGTGTCCTGTGATTGGCTTCCTCCTTTTCCTCGTAGGCTTCACTCTGTGAACCATATTCCCCGTTACACAGGATGTTCTCTATGCACACACAAAGGAGCCTGACTTTTGGGGGACCTTGTCAGGAAGGTAAACTGTGTCAGTAGTACTCTGTTTGGGGAGGGGTCCTTCTTCTGTATTCCCAAAGACAGCCAAGTCTTTTCTTTGGGACATGCATGTAGCAATGCTTTATGACTCCTTTTCAGTAGATTTCAGTAAGTAGATGAGTTACTGAACAGTGAAGGTGCTCTACTGGTAAGTGAATGTAAAAAACAAACAGACAAAAAAACCTCATCCTTCCCATATCTTGTACAGACCCTTTCTATTATTTTATGGATATAAAAGCTTCCCTCAATTACTTTTTCTCATTTATCATTTGCACCAACAGATGAGATTTAGCTTCTCTTCAGTAAAATAAAAAATCAAAAAATTACAAAATATAAAAGTCAAAGGTAGCAAAAACTCCAAATTTCCTCCATATATATTCTCAAAGGTTTTGTTTGTTTGTTTGATTTGTTTTTGTTTTGAGACAAGGTCTTGATTTGTAGTGTAGGCTGGCCTTGAACTCACTATGTAGCCCTGGCTAGCCTCAACTCAGCAATCCTGCTTCTGCCTCCTGAGTGCTGGGGTTACAGGCATGAGCCACCACTACCACCATTGTGATATTGGTACCAGGGATCAAACTTGGGACCTTGCGCTTGCCAGGCAGACACCAGAACCACTGATGTAAATCCCCAGCCCCAATCCATCTTCTTGTGAAAGATCTATATACAATTATCTCCCAAATTCCAAGGAAGACTGATCCATTCTCACTCTTAGATTTAAAAAGAATGTTCTTCTCCATCCCCTTCCATCGAAACTTTCAGTTTCTGTTTGCAATTGAATGTAAAAATTCCACTACAAGGGCCGGAGGGTTGGCTCAGTGGTTCCGGCGCCTGCCTTGCAAGCGCAAGGTCCTGAGTTCGATCCCCGGTAAGCACATAGAATGCTGGGCATGGAGACTCACGCCCACCAACAATCAACACCGCATACCACAATGCCGGGCGTGGTGGCTCACGCCTGTCATCCCAGCACTCGGGAGGCAGAGACAGGAGGATTGCTGAGTTCGCGGCGGCTTGCCTGGGTACCATAGTGAGCTCAGGGCCAGCCTGAACTACAAAGCGAGACCCTGTCTCAAAAAAAAAAAAAAAAAATTCCACTACAAGAGCAAGTTAAAAAAAAATAGGTGGACAGTTCCCCCAGAAAGATTTATAGACAGTCCTCAGTTTTTTATGTATGAAGATGAAAGACTTGAGAAACCTAAAGCTAGAATAAAGAACCATTGTACACTATGCACATAATATTCTAATTTACAGCCCCACTCAGAAATTGTCCAACTATAACACTGTACAAACTTCTGATAGCAAAGAAAGGACATAAAATCTCCAAAGAAAAGTTCAACATTTGCAATATATTCTTACAGCTAAAAAAAGACAGTTGTTTAGGGACCAGATTCAGACTATCTGTGATATTGGCCTCCTGTCACCAAACAATGGCTTTGTTCCTTCCTAGGATTGGTAGGTCTTTGCAGTATCTGGCTACTTAATTTTGGAGTAATGGCAAAGCCTTCATATGAATGGGTAAAGAGCCCAATCTGTGCCCCTGTGATGGACAAATGGGACTGAAAATGCCTTCAGGCTGATGAAAACTTGTAGAAAAGGAGCAGCAGCAGACCAGTTAAAGCCAAAATAGAGAGGACCCTTTTCAGTGATCCTTGTAACACCCACTGTGGTAAAGATAATAGAGAGATAATTGAATTCATCTATCTAGATTAAAGCTAGTCTCACTTGAACCATCAAAAGAACCAGATCACCCACAAAGAAAAAAGCTAGTCCTGTGAGTCTCTGGAAGACTTGAGATATCGCTTTAAAAACCAGTTCCCCATCCAGTGCTGCTACAGGTAAGTAAACATGATCTCACTAAGGCCATGACTCTCAGACTCTGGATTATCTATCTGACACACCACTGTAATATAAATTCTTCTGTACAGGAAGTGTGGATATCTGACTTCCTGCTCACATTTAAGCTAATAGTGAAGTTTCTTTCTCCAATCACACAGACATCTAGATAGTCATTAAGTCTTTTCATACCATTTTCCAACTTTTTTTTTTTTTTGCCTCAAGCCATCCAGCAAGGCTCAATACCCCAAGGTAGTTGGAAAGTATTTAATCCCTAACACCCAAGGTCTATAGCCCCTTCCAGCTTGAAGAAACTCCAGCGTGCAGAGACCACTACTCCTTCATCACCTCAGAAAGATCTATGGAATTTATATCTCTCAGGAGGAAGTGAGACAGCAGGCAGGGTGTGGGAAAGAGGGCAGGGAAAGTGCGCAGGGCCTGTCGAGTACAAGACCGTCGGGTAGCACCAGACAACTCTCCAGACCCCATGCAGAGCATCTCCTGCGAACTCGCAGGAGATGTGGATAGGGCAGAGGACATGAGGTGGCACGAGGAACTTGCCATGGGGCGCCTCACGATGGCCAGCCCTGGACTTTGTTGTATCTTTCCATCCTGTTCTCTCTCTGGCCTCACTTTGCTCTGGCAAGCCAGTTCCTCCCTGGCTCCTTCATCTTCACCTCTGAAATAAACTTTTGGCACAGCGTTTGGTTTCTCTCATCCAATTCTTTGTCTGAGATAAGAAAGACTCAGAATATTTTTGTTTGTTGACAAATTCTGAAGGAACTATTTACAGCACTCTTTTCTATAATTTTACTTCTACCTAAGGGAACTAGAGGAGTAAAATTATGTTTTCTGATTTTCTCCTTTTGATGAGGAAACTAGTTAGTAGAATCAAAGCAAAGTTTTTTTTTAAAGTCTCAATGTGCAAGATTTTATGTGGAAGATTGCCTATAAAATCATCAATAAATTATTTACTCAGGAGTAAAACACTAGTTTTATTTCAGACTATAAAGATGTGCCCTCTGGGCTCCTGGGGGACATGATAGGAGAAAATGGTCACATACTCACACAAAAATGCACACAGAAAAACACTGGCTCATCACGTGATTAGACCTAACTACAAAACAGCTCAACACAATGATCTTTCCCAGCTGAAGGGGAGGGAAAGCCTTGCACCAATGACATGTTGTGCAAATGGAGTGGTCTGTAACACGCACTGACAGACTAAACATTCTACATTTAAAAAATTTCTTGTAACAACTATACTATGTGTTCGTAAAGATGGACATAATGTATGTTCAATGAATATTTCAAACAATAGATTCACAGTATTTGCTCATTAATAGAGACGTGCACATAAACACCAAATTATAACTGTATTTCTTCATTCTTATTTGATTTTTCAGAAGATCTGGAGTCACAAGAAGATGAGCTACGCGATGAAGAAACTGTACTGACCCAAACTCAAGATGACAAAGAGGAGTACTTCAGTCCCAAAAGACTTGGCCTGTGAGGACCATGACCTTTTACAGGTAGGGAGGGACAATGCAATAGGAGAGGAAAGGTACGTGAGAGTCTAGCATTAGCACTGGGTTTTATGGTTCTGCCCATCCGGCGATACACAGTTGTTCAGCCAGAAGTACATAACGAGGAGTGGAGGAAATCCGATTCAAAGGGGAAATCTGGAAGGGCACTACAGGAATCCTGCCCAGCAGGAGTGGAGGAATGCGTTCTCCCCAGGAAACGGAGGGAAACTGACTGAGAGGTCAGGAGCATGACAGCAGGGTCCGGGAGGAGTGTGGTAGACAGCCAGGAAGGGATGATGGGGCCAGCAGCACGTAAAAGGCCTAATAATCAGATCCTCAGAATATCTGTACTTGAGACACATTAAAGAGATGCCCAGTCCAAGGTCACATCGCATCCGCGTGTTTCCGTAGCCAGAATTCTCACAGGTGCCCCACAGACACGTCGGCGCTCCCTCCCTGCATGTCAGGCCCTTAGAATCTTCCTCATATGTACAAATTCTGTATTCACAGGATGTTTTCTCACCAGGCAAACAAACACTACGACTCTGACTTCCAGGTGATCCTACATCATTATTTCTGCTTTTAAAGCCTGGTATAAATAAAAAATACAAGATATACATTTTCTGGGTCCTTTCATACATCCTTAAGGAATATGATTGTCGTGCTTTCAACGTGACGTACGATTGCAGTGTGTATATTCTCATTTCTGCATATATTCCATTACAGGGAAAAAATAACCTATTCTTCAATTGTGTTTCACTTGCTATTATATTTCGTTTTATTATGGAAACAGTTAAGTGATGTTTTGAGCATTATGTTGCCTATATTTGGCTATGAAGGAAATTTTTACTTATTAAAATTAGAAAGTTTTTGTATTTCTATATTAACCAATATATGAACCCAAACACTTATTTAATTTTCTAATAAAATACATCAGTTCTTTTCATTCTTCTTGGTAATCTCGTATAATGTACATATTCCTAAAACTCTGTATTTTAGTTCATAATTCATTCGTTTTATTCTTTTACACTTTAATTTTTGTATACACATGCCTTCTAATATTTCTTTAGATTTCACAAATAACCACAGTCTCTAATTTTCAAAGTTAATATTTTCACTAGTTATATTATACTCCTAAAATAGTGATCCACACAGATGCAAACAGACACACACAAAACCACACACAAAGCTTTGCCTGCAGAATACTCAGGCACATACAGGCATATTAAAGACAGACAGAACCTATAGGGTCATTTCCATTCAAATGGCAATTCCTCCATATGCACATTTGTATGATCAACCACCCGTTAAAAGGTAACCCACCTGTATTCAATGTGCTGTGATGTCACACCTGCACCGCACACAGTGGCCACACAGAGCATGGATGAGGGTAGCATCCGTGTCAGACATACGCATGACAGATTGTGATTTCACTTGGTTAAATATGGAGAAGTGAGCTCAAGTTGCATTGTTTACAGATAGAAGACATGAGTATTTTTTTGAAACATAAATATTTACCACATCTTTCACGTGACGTTGTGAATCTTTGCCAGGTAAGATGCAGAGAATGAAAGGTGAACAGTGTAGAAGGGAGGGAATAGGAAATGCAGTAACACGTTAGGGGACATGGCGAGCCTCGAGGGCAGGATCCCTGCAGAAGCACAGAGGATGGAAAAGCAGGAGCTCTTCCTTTTCAAAGGAGAGACCCCTGTTTTCAGACACCTGAGTTTTCCCGGAGTGGCCTTGGGTCAACCGTTGGGTAAGGAACAACAAGCGAGCAGAATGGAATCAGCTGATGGGCCATCGTCTCCTGACCGTGCTGCTCCTCGTTACACACAGGCTCTTTCTCCAGTGTCTGGGGTGACACTGAGGTGCTCCTAGCAGGAGTCAGGGGGCGGAGTGAGCCAGCATGGCAGCTTAGAATTGAAACAAAGCCTCTCTGTTCAACTACTGAAAAAATAGCTCCTGCTCTTCAAGACTGCTCGGGGTCTGTTTCGGAAATTTACCCTGAGCATTTGTCTTTCTCCTTTGGAAGAAGCTCCTAAAGGATATGAATAAGAAGGAAGAAAATCCAAGAAAAACTTGGAAGCATATTTCAGAAAGGTGAACTAGGACAAAGTCTGTGAAGTCCTCATCTGTGTACATAATATACGCATGCCCAGTTCCCAGCAAATCATGTGTCAGTGTTGGTCTTTGTGTGCAGCCAGCCACCATCCGCCCACTGGGACATAAATGGCCCAGGGTGTATCACTCTATCAATTTCTCAGAATGAGTAAGTCACACACAAATTCTTCAGACAAGTAATACTCTACATTTTCCTTATCTGTAAGATTTCTTAAAGGCAATCGTTCCTGTAGTAACAGTAATAATAACAATAATAGTAATATTTATCTCTTAGTGAATGGGTACCATACTAGGCATCCTTGAGTCTCCAATATTCTGAACATAATATGTGTGATATTCACCACACTCTCAACTCTGATCACTGCTTTTGACTTTTATCTTGTGAGAGGAGTTTCAACAAAGCCTGAAATTCAGTGTGTGTTCAGGAATGACACGGGCCCCGGAAAATGCTCTGTATCGGTGTTTTGTGTTGTTGATGTCTTTCACTCTGCAGTATTGTAAAAGTCTCCACAGGATGACCCTGGGCCACCCGAGATGCCTCCAAGCTCAAGTCAGGAAGCAACAGAGAATTTTTAGTATTCTGAATAAATATTTCTCCTGATTTCCTCTGTAAGGGAACTCATTTTGGTGGCCCCGGATGGTAAGACGTGCAAAGGTGATCTTAACTTGCACGGGAGGTTCACTGAGCTGCTGCCCAGCCCCCATTCACTTCAATTTTTCCGTCATGAAGAGAAGGAAAAGCACCGGGGGACTATGGTTCACTCCTGAGGAGAGCGCCAAATAGGTAACAGACATTCGAACACAGGAGCGTTTCCTTCCCTAGGAGCACTGAGGCAGCCGTGGATGAGACACACCGAGATGCGGAGGGAAACCGACCAGAGAGCCAGGGTCACACACTCCTGTTACTCATGTGGGTCATTTCTCCTCCTTTTTACCTTTCTTTCTCACAATAAATATATCCTGTCTGTTCATTCTCTGTCACATTTCCTGTAAGCATTAGGTAAATACCTTCTGACATCTCATTCCTGCACATGCACCCCTCAGATTCACACCTTTACGTGCAAACCTCATGAATAATGTTAGGTCCCCTCACTCAGCCTGTTTCAACACCGTGCTGCTAGAATAAACACTAGAAAACTAAGGTGCCCTGTGAGATACATATTTGCTCATCCACGCGTTACTGCCTCCCCAGTGAACCCGACATTCATAGAGCTTTGTGTTTGGAAGTCTTCAATGTTTCCTCTAACACACAAAGCTTACTGTCCCGTTTCCTTATCTAGCCACACATTAGATCTCACATGCTGTCATGAAGCATAACACAGTCCTCACACATGTGTCACTTTCTGTGCTTGCCAGAACCCAAACCATTTAATGGTGACAGAAAAAAACACCCCACACTCCTTTTCCCCATAGGCCTCTCGAGCATGCATATTATAGAATACCTAGTGCACAGAGCTCTTTCCTAACACTCACTGCATTCCCTTTCCACGTGTCCACGCTTGTGGGTATGCTCTTCTCTCTTCATTTTTGAAAATTTCTTTACAATAAGCCAACAGGGGCCAGAGATTTAGCTCAGTGGTTCCAGCGCCTGCCTCACAAGCGCAAGGCCCTGAGTTTGATCCTGGTAACCACATACAATGCTGGGCGTGGTGACTCACGCCCACCAGCAATCAATACCACACACCACAGTGCCGGGCATGGTGGCTCACACCTGTCATCCCAGCACTCGGGAGGCAGAGGCAGGAGGATTGCTGAGTTGGAGGCTTGCCTGGGCTGCATAGTGAGCTGAGGGCCAGCCTGAACTACAAAGCAAGACCCTGTCTCAAAAAAAACAAATAAAAGAAGCCAACAGTATCGCTCAATATGCCCTGCAATCTCTGAGATGTCTGTCCATCAATACTTTTTTTGTTTTATTTTATTTTTCTTACATTTTTACCTTTCTATTTAATTGGTACATTTTAGACATACTTGATAATTACATGCATTACTGAGGATATGTACCTGTACATGATATATCTTGATTCTCATTTTTCCCATTGTCCTGCCTTCCCTTCAACCCCCATTCCACATATACATAAGCTTTGTTTCTGTTTTTTTTTTTGTCTTGACTATCAAATTTTTTCTTCCCCTTCACTGTTTTACCCTGAGCTCCCCTCCCAGTTCCCCTTCCCCTTTGAGGATTTTCTTTGTATTTCACAATACCTATCACACATTTTGTATTTAATTTACACCTTCAGCTTCCCACACTAGAAAATGATATGGTATTTACACATTTGCACCCTGTTTATTTCACTTATGAATATGCCCTCAAGGTCCATTTAGCTATAAATGTCTCAAGTTTATCATTCTTTATGCCTGCATAGTGCTCCATTTTACAGGGGGAAAAACATCTTATTTATTTATTCAGCAATTGATGAGCATTCCAGCTATTTTCAAGATTTATCAAATACAACCTGTGCTATAAATATGGATGTACATATGTTGCTGTGTTTTGAGGCTTTTAATTCTTTTGTTAATGCACCCAACAGGGAAATAGCAGGGTCAAATAGGACCTATCATACTTTTTTGAGGAAAATCCACCCTGATTTCCACAGTGGTAGTGTTGTGGCGGATCAATGAGGTTGATACAAGTGATCATTCAGACACAGGAGAGCTGGGTAAAATAACAGATTTATTGCTGGCACTGACCAGTCTCTGGAAACAGGTCCTTACAGACTTGCCCAGTTTTATGGGCTAGAAAGACAGTTACACTGTGCAGAAAGTGTGGGATTCCAGAGCAAGGATATTTTTCCAATTTTCATCGGTGGCGCATTTCACAGGTTCAGTAAGTTCCACTGAGTAGCTGGCTGGGGGTCATTGACAGTTGGCAGAAAGGAGAAGCTACACAAACCATATTTAAGCAAAAGATTACTCTGGTTTGCAGGCCATAGGGTCATTTGGGTTGTTGTTTTTCTGTGTTTCAAGGTTGAGATGTCGAAATAAACCTTGAGATTGATTTCAATTCTCCTGAAAACAAGTTAGCTCCAAACAAAATGGGGAAGCTTTGACAGAATTTGCAAACAGTATAATATCGCCAGGTTAAGCTAGCATAGAGTTGAGGATATTTTGTGCCATCTGAAGCTCATGAGCACATAGTAACTTTTTCATTTTAAATTGTGTGTAGCAGTTCTCTTTCACCTCAGTTGGGCTGGTCTACATCTCCAACATCTCCAACAGTAGAGAAGAGTTCCCTTCTCCTTGCAGCCCCAACAGCGTTTGTTTTTGTTTATTTCTTGTTAACCGCCATTCTTTCTGGAGTGAGATGAAATCGCACTGTTGTTTTCAGTCCTGCATTTCTTGAACGATCCCATGGGGAACATTTTTTCATACGTTTATTTGCAGCTTCTTCGTCTGAGAAATGTTTGTTCATTTCACATGGTCATTTTTGAGTTGGGTTTTTAAATTTGGGGAGTCAGATTTTTTTGGGGGGGAGTCTGATTTTTAAAACTTTTTTATGTATTCTAGATCATAGTCATTTATCTGAGGAACAGGAGGTCAGGAAGTTCAGTTCAAGCCTTGTTTTGAAATCAATATTTCATGGAAAGGGAGAATTTCTCCTTGATTTTGTATACCAATTTACCATGTTCCTTGACCAATAACTTACATGTGTCCTTATGAAATCTGTTCAAAAGGAGAGACCCTGAATCTTTACTGCATGCATGTCACATAAAAAAGGGATATGGCTATTTATAGAATTGAGTCCCTTCCAAATAAGCCAGTTAAAACAGCACAAATTAACCCTTGATGGCTAATATCAATAATTACCTTTCATAAACTGGATCTAGGAAAGAAGGTAAGCGGCAGCATAACTTTTGAATTATTCAGGACATCCAGCTAGTGATGACAGACTCACTGAAGACACTCATGTAAGTGGACTTCCAAAACAGCTTCAGAAATTGGAGGTAAGTGGAATAAACTCATTTAAACCTACAGAGGGAGTATATTGAGGGAGATTAACTGTAATGTGTCTTATTCTGATAATTTAAAAATTTAAAGCAGTATAATCATGCCTCATACATAGAGGAGGGAAATGAAAAGTGTTACATGTGAAAATGGCAAATGACATTCTCCCCAAATTGTATCTTTTATCATTGTACCATTAGTAAAAATTTAATTTTCCACAAGGCTTTTAGGACCCCAATTTTATACATGTTATCTTACAACACATTCTGTCCTTCTCCATGATGTGTTTGTGTAATCTGAGCCTAAGCTTCTTTGTAGGCATGTGTAAATAAGAGTCAAGAAATGGATTTCAGGGCCGGAGATTTAGCTCAGAGGTTCCGGCGCCTGCCTTGCAAGTGCAAGTTCATGAGTTTGATCTTGGTAACCACATACAATGCTGGGCATGGTGACTCATGCCCACCAGTCATCAATACCACATACCACAGTGCTGGGCGTGGTGGCTCACGCCTGTAATTCCAGCACTTGGGAGGCAGAGGCAGGAGGATTGCTCAGTTCAAGGCTTGCCTGGGCTACATGGTGAGCTCAGGGCCAGCCTGAACTACAAAGCGAGACCCTGTCTGAAAAAAAAAAAATGGATTTCAGGTGTTTAGTATATTTAGTAGATTTGTTTATTTATTTATTTTGTTTCATGGGAAAGAATTTCTACCACCCCAACCGTATTTGTGTGTAGGTAAGTCTGAGTAGTCCAGGGAGGCCCATGATCCATCACTTGCCTTTTGTGATTGATCCAATAGGAAATATCTGTTCCTGCTGGACAATCTAACAGTGTGTCAATTTTACAGAGAAAAGGTAGAAACGTTGGTGGATAACAATGACTAATCTTTTCCGGACAACTGTAAATAATATCTACTAGCCTCGAAAACTGACTTGGCTTTACTTTGTTCAATTCCTATTTGAATTATTTTAATTCACTGAGCATCACCACTACATCTTCGCTAAGGTTTTCTGTTCCTCAAATATGCTGAGTCAGTTAGTGTTTGCCACTTAAGGTACCTTATCTGATGCAATGTAGTTTTAACGGGATAGTTTTAATAATGAAAATGATAAATCCTAGGGAAGAGTAGCACATTGTAATCCCCCATCCCTTTAAGGAGACAGAAAGTGATATAGCCTTAAGCTTATCAGAGATGATGTCTGGAGGATGACGGAGATGCATGAAAATTGTTGGGAGGATAAAAAACAAGTCGGGACTTCACTACCTCAAACCTGTGGGTGTAGATCCCTTCCTGCCATTTACCACCCCTGCACTCTTTCCGTGTCAGCCCTTTATTCTTAGAAAGGGAGACTGTATATTTTAAAGTGGTAGTACCATGAGAATAAAAGGCAGAGGTAAAAGCCCCTAATAGACTTGAGATGACAAAAACGAAGCTTGAACTTTAAGATCTTTTTCACTGTGGCAGATGAGTGGGCACCTGGTGTCACTAACAGCTGTCACATTCCTACCTTTCAGTGTGCTGAGGGCGGCCCTGAGTGACAACCAGCAGCGTTTTCGGGCTACCTCTTGGCTGCCTGAGCACGCTGTCAGCAGCGTTCCTGACGGCTGTTGCTCCTTCCTCCACACAACCCACTACAGCACTGTCGTACTGCTCTAGGGAAGTGTAGATGGCTCCAGGGCACAGCCCTGATGTCCCTAAATCCCCAGCACCCTGATTGGCTAAGATCAGCTCTGTCTTGCTACAAGGAGACGCCTAGATAGCAGGGACAGAGGCTTTTCCAGCCCAGTCTTTCCAGAAGAGGTGAGAGTGTCATCAGTGGAGCAGCTACATGCCCTGAACTGTAGTTCTACGCAGCCAAGACTTCTCCGGAAGAGATCTATCGTGGCCACAGAGAAAGTGAACTTTGGATTTAGCCTGGGTGGTTCAGTCTTGCAGCCAGCCCCTCTGGATGATAACTGGGAAACTAGGGGAAGAAAAGACAAAGCTTCCTCGTATTCTGCAGAGATGTCCCCCCTCAACTGTAAGCTGGTTGCCAGAAACCCGATGCCTTGCTCACAGTTCTCCGCAAACACTGATGGCTTTATACCAGCACCGTGAATCTTCATAATTTCTCCCAAGTCAACTAGGTTCAAAACTGAATTCTGACATGAATACGTCTGAATAGGGAAGACCGAAGCAACTCTAAAGCTCTAGCATCGACCGTGTGGAGGAGAAGCAAGCTTCCTCTTTCAATCCGGTCCTTCATTTTCCAGGCTCCATCAGCCAGGAAGGCTCATGAGAAGGCTATGGAGGAGATAGCTAATCAGAATAATATCAGACATCTAGATGCCGGCATGACCTGGATGCTTGTGTCCCCAATTCATGTGCTGATGAGTTAAGTGAGAGGGACAATGTTAACCGGTGGTCCTGGGTAAGTGATTAAGTTACGGAGCTCTACGCTCAGAAATGGAAAGTGCCATTATACAGCTTGAGGGAGTTTTCTCACATCTATGACCTTATGAGCAGAATTCATTGTGAAGAAAAAGGACACATTAAACATTGAATTTGCTGGTCCCTGGATCCTATCTTGAGATTTGTACAAAATAAATGTCTGTAGTTTATAAATTACTCTGCAGTATTTTGTTACATAAGTTCAAGCAGACTGAGGTGTTTCCTCCACTACTCTCCTTCTTTCACCATTTTTAACATTTGTACCTCTTCTATAAAGTGTGTTATTCATCAGGAGACTTCTGTTTCTCACTGTCTCTGCTCCTTAGTTTCCCGCCCATTGCTTACACTACAAAGTATGGTTGTGTTCTTTTCTCACATCACCTATCCTCGACAATCTCTTCCCATGTCTTCCTTCCACCCCCTGATTCTTTCCTCTCACTCCTAGTTTCCAAGCTGTGCTCTGAATTTCTACATCTCACAAGTTTAGTTCTGAATACTCCGAAACTGCCCACCAATGTATCTTATCCCCCCTGCGTGATAATCATCCAAGCCATAACTCCAACCATCAGTTCTTTTCCACAGAGGAAACCAGATCACATCATGAAAGTGTGTCAGCGCTCACTGTAACCACCTCCCACTCACACCTCTGACTCAAAAGCCACTATCTTCACAAGTCTGCTCTTTATTTTGCATCATGTGTATAAACTGCATTACTTCAACTCTTTATTGATTTGACTCCTAAGTGCCAATTGGATTATCTTCATACCATTTCTTTTCCTACAATGGAGCAGAACTGAGAACCCATGAATTCAGCAGAATCCTTTGACCTGAGTTCTGAGTGTAGTGGGTGCTCTTCAAGGTCCAACCTCTTATGTTCTAATTCTAGCACTTTATTAGAATTTGATTGTGAATATCAAAGGAATAAATTCAAAGTAAAACACTATTTAAAAAATAATATCTAATATTAGTGCCATCTTTCTACCTACTTAAGAAGTGCCAAGTTTCTCTTGATTTGGTGACAAAGAGGTTCTGTGGCTCAGAAATTTTACATGAGTTCCAAAAGCCTGTGGGACATATTTCAAAACAGTAGTAACCAGAAGTGGCTGCACTGTTGGTGCAGGGGATGAAGACATGACAAATGGAGCTTGCTCCAGCAGAAAGCAGGACAGCAAGATCGAGTACTGCCAGC
>PVIC010026276.1:0-24658 GCA_004025085.1 Thryonomys swinderianus | reverse complement strand
AATCCTCCTGCCTCTGCCTCCCGAGTGCTGGGATTACAGGCATGAGCCACCATTCCAAATCTTTTCTATGGCCTCCTTGCCACCTTTCCCAGCAATTAGTCCCTCTCAACACTTACCCCTTGATCACCCTGTTTACTCTCTGTGGCTTCCTTAGTCTTTCTCAAATGTGCCCTGCCTAGTTCAGATTATCTAAGGGCTACCTAAGGATTTTTACCAAGCTGTTCCCCCTGCTTGGACTTGTCTTCCCCCCTATAGCCACATGACTCACTCCTTCACCTCCATCAGGTTTTTGGTCAGATAATCTTCCATGAAGCCTTCTTTTTCTACTGCAGTGGAAGCTGCAAGACCTTCCCCCCACCTATACTATCCCCCTCCCTTTTTTCATGTTTATTCTAAGAACTTGTCATCATACAACATACCAATTTCACCTACATCTCTTTTTACCGTCTAGAATGTCAGCTTCATGAGGGCAGAGATCTTTATCTGGCCCACAGGTAGATTCTCAATGCCTAGAACAATACCTGGCACACGGTGGATACTCAATAAATATTTTTTTGTGAATGAATGAGCACCTACAAAGATACAGGCATCTTATTATTCACACATACTCCATTTCTCATCCAACATAAAAAACAGTCTGCTCATCATGGCCCACAACCTGGCCCTGGACACCTCTGACCTCACCTGCCATTGTCTGCCTTGCTCATGCCGCTCCAGCAACACTAGTCTTCTCACCGTTCCCTGAACTGGGAGGGACATTTCTGATCATGAATTTAAAAACAAATTCAAGGAATGGCTGCCAAAATTTGAGTCCATTGCACATAACATCAGTGCTGTTTTGTGAAAATTTTGGTCATGAAGTGCTTGTGTGTATGTGTGTGTATGTGTGTGTGTGCGCGCGCGCGCACGCACATATGTGTACTGAGTTGTGTTGTTAAATGTCATAGGGATCCAAAAAGGGGGAGAAGAGCTGCACCAACGTCCCCACCCCCACATAATTCACAGCAGAGGAAATAGGTAACCAAAGACATCCAGGGAAATGAAGCCTCCCTACGCAGCAAGGAGGGGTTAGGACTGAGAGTGGCCAGGATCAGCGTAGGCGTGAGTGGGAAGGATTCACAGACATGCTAACCCTACCCTTTCTATTTCTTCCTCACTTTCCTTTCCATCTGTTTCTCGTTGCCTCTTAATTCTCTCTCCATCTCTCATCACTCTTATCATTCCTTCTCATCCTGACCATCTGTGGCATTTTCTGTCCATTTACGTATTTGTTGCCATTTTCTTTTTTGCCCATTCCGTCTCTGTGTGTCTGTGTTTATTTTTCTCTTTGTTTCTCTCTCTCTCCTGCCCTCATCTCTCTGTCTGTGTCTGTGTTTTCCCCCTTGTCCACATTTGCAGGTACAGCCCAGCAGGACAACTGATGGAGTCCCTCAGGACCCATCGCGTACCAGACTGGCTCTCCCTGTAGGGTTGCGAGGAGCCCTTGCCCCTCATTATGGCCAACACCACTGGAGAGCCAGAGGAGGTGAGCGGCGCGTTGTCCCCACCATCAGCATCAGCTTATGTGAAGCTGGTGCTGTTAGGACTGATCATGTGTGTGAGCCTGGGGGGCAACACCGTCTTGTCCCTGCTAGTGCTCAAGGAGCGTGCCCTGCACAAAGCTCCTTACTACTTTCTGCTGGACCTGTGCCTAGCTGATGGCATACGCTCTGCCGTCTGCTTCCCCTTTGTGCTGGCTTCTGTGCGCCACGGCTCCTCATGGACATTCAGTGCACTCAGCTGTAAGATTGTGGCCTTTATGGCCGTGCTATTTTGCTTCCATGCAGCCTTCATGCTGTTCTGCATCAGCGTCACCCGCTACATGGCCATCGCACACCACCGCTTCTACACCAAGCGCATGACTGTCTGGACATGCGCAGCTGTTATCTGCATGGCCTGGACCCTGTCTGTGGCCATGGCCTTCCCACCTGTCTTTGATGTGGGCACCTACAAGTTTATCCGGGAGGAGGACCAGTGCATCTTTGAGCATCGATACTTCAAAGCCAATGACACCCTGGGCTTCATGCTTATGTTGGCTGTGCTCATGGCAGCCACACATGCTGTCTATGGTAAGCTGCTCCTCTTTGAGTACCGTCACCGCAAGATGAAGCCAGTGCAGATGGTGCCAGCCATCAGCCAGAACTGGACATTCCATGGTCCTGGGGCCACCGGCCAGGCTGCTGCTAACTGGATCGCTGGCTTTGGCCGTGGGCCCATGCCACCAACCCTGCTGGGTATCCGGCAGAATGGGCACACGGCCAGCCGGAGGCTGCTGGGCATGGACGAGGTCAAGGGTGAGAAGCAGCTGGGCCGCATGTTCTACACAATCACACTGCTCTTCCTGCTCCTCTGGTCACCGTACATTGTGGCCTGTTACTGGCGAGTATTTGTGAAAGCCTGCGCTGTGCCCCACCGCTACCTGGCCACGGCAGTGTGGATGAGCTTCGCCCAGGCTGCTGTCAACCCAATCGTCTGCTTCCTGCTCAACAAGGACCTCAAGAAGTGCCTGAGGACTCACGTCCCCTGCTGGGGCACAGGAGGTGCCCCAGCTCCCAGAGAACCCTACTGTGTCATGTGAAGCAGCGGGTAGGCAGACAAGCAGGGAAATGGCCATGGCCAACATGATAGGGCCAACGGCAAGGGAAGGGTAAGGCCCCATACGGAAACCTTTTTTTCTGAGCTCCAGCCTCAGCCTTCAAACCAACTGTAATCTAGGCACTTTCGCTAACACTTCCCCAGGAAGGGGGACTGGATGGAAAACTGGGAAAAAGGCATTTCTAGTTTCGTGGGGCTTTTCTCTACAGCCTCCTTGTCCATTTCTCTATTCTCTTATTCTCCCTCCCTTCCTTTTCTCACTTCTCCTCCCTTCCTCCCCTCACCCATGACAATTCAGAAAAAGAAAACAAAACTCAAAATGCAAGTTTTTCTACTAACATCTGAGGAGACAGGCTTTCCTTGATTTATATGCCTCTTCTCAGATGGTCCCGAAGGAGGAAGTTTGTCCTGTAAAATAGATTGACAGAGCTCTTATTGCTCCCTCTGCTTCCAGGCCCCTTCCCTTTCCAAGTCCCCTAAGCAAGGCCTGGAAGGATGTTTAGGAATAAATTGATCCAGGGCTGCTGATAACAGGGACAAAAGAGGGGGCTGGGGGGTGTACAAGGAGCAAGGATGTTTAGTTGCTGTGTTGTATGCAGTGTTGTTTTGGGCTAAACCTGATCCCAAGCCTAATTGTCTCTCCTTCCCCACTATGTCTGCCTTCCAAATGTTTCTTTAGGATCTGTTTGAGAAGCAAACAGAGAGGGAGAAGGGCCCCCGGTATGGGCCCAGGTTAGTGAAGAGCAGTATGGGAGTTGAACTCCTCAAGCTAAAGAGATCAGTCTCGGCCGCATTTTCTCACACTGCCTCCTGAGACCCAGCTGCTATCTCTCCTCCTTGAGGATGGAAATCCACTACAGCCCTACAGGGCTGATGTGGGTGTCCATAAGGAAGTGTAAGGAAGAACCTGAACCCCAGAGCCTGGATTCAGAGTTGAATTCAACCTAAGAATTGTCTCCTGAGTTCACACAAATTTCCTGAAAATGAAAATCCTTTTCAGGCCTTGATAACTAATCATGGAACAAACTCCAAGGTACTGTGGACTTGAGTCCATTCCTATCTGACTTCTTTTGGCTCCCCTCAAACCTCAGGAGCCTCAAGCCCTTTCCTGGTAGCCTGTGGCCTCCTACGCACTCAGTTGTAAACATCTTTCCTCTCTCCAACCTTATCTACACTCAAAGTGGAACTGATTGCAGCCAGATTCCCCCAGGCGGGGTCCCAAGCCTCCCTCCCTGGGGCAGAATCTACTCTGATCTTACTTCAAGGCCAGTTCTGAGGATTAATGAGCCAAACTGGCACTCTATTGCCTGGATTTGCCCAGGTTTACTACCCCTCTCTCATTTCTTCTGGGAACAGGGATCTATCTGTATTTATCTGCATCCCTTTTTCTCTTCCCTGTAGAAGCCCCTAAGATTCCTCCGTACCCCAAGATGGCCCCCAAACTGGGGAAGCCTTGACCCAAACAGATTGAGGGGGTACGCCAGGAAGGAGAGCATCAAGGAGATCAGCTATGTCATAGGCCAGAATGGCTGACAGCCTGGGGTGGGGGTACCTGTTCTCTCAGTGATAGTGGTGGGGGTGCCTTTCTGAGGGGATGGGGTGGGGAGACAAATGGGTGGGGGGAAATAGGGTACACTCAGGAGGGTTTTCCTCCATTTCTTTTTTCTAACTGCCTGGATTCATCATTGGATTTTGTAAATGGAAAAACTAAAAGGAACGATGCTGTATTGGATGTTTTCTTTTTCTCTGGTGTGTGTGCGCGCGCATGTGTGTGCACACGCACATGTTTACATTTTGTGTCCGGTTTGTGTGACCACTTGTGGGAAAGTATGATTGAGTGAGATAGTGTGTATCTGTGTGAATTTGTGTGGTGAGACACCATTAAGGAAAACTTATTTGGTATACACATATAAGCAAATGCCTGTAGGTAAACACATATAACATAAAAACACAAACATGCACACATATCTTGTTGAGAGGAGACTAAACTAGCAAGCAGTAGGGTATTCAGGGGATACAGTCTGGAAATTGTATGTATGTAGGTAGGTATGTATGTACTAAGAGATGGACTCCCATCTTGTAGATTGTCTCCCCTTGTTGCATGCCCTGAGCACGGGGAAAGGAAGTCAGGACACTTGAGAACCTCACCTCTTCCCTCTTCTCCTGAGAAACTCAGTCTTCTCCCCAAAACTCGATGTATTCTTTTTGTTTTGTTTTGTTTTGTTTTGTTTTTGAGACAGGGTCTCACTTTGTAGTTCAGGCTGGTCCTGAGCTCACTATGTAGCCCAGGCAAGCCTTGAACTCAGCAATCCTCCTGCCTCTGCCTCCCAAGTGCTGGGATTACAGGCGTGAGCCACCACACCCAGCATTATATGTGGTTACCGGGAATCAAACTCAGGACCTTGCGCTTGCGAGGCAGGTGCCGGAACCACTGAGCTAAATCTCCGGCCCTCGATGTATACTTGAAATTGGATCATCATGGAGAATGGGTACTAATTGAGGTTCAAGCCTTGTGAGAACTGATGGGGATAGGATGTACCCTCACAAAGTTACGGTTTCTGGAGGAATTGCTCAATCAGGGTAGGAGCCTTGCCACTGTATACAAGCAGGATATAGGTCAGTTTTGATTAAATTCAGACAAAGTGAGGTCATGGTGAAAAAAATCCAAGTCTGGAAACATACCTAGTCGTCCTTCTCCCTGAGCACTCAATTTACTATTTGTTTACTTAATTCTCTTGGGTACACAGAACTGAGTTGACCATACTCCTCCATTCTTAGCACACTGTATCTTTATGCAACATCTTTTATTCTTTATTCTGTTTCATTTTGTGTCCTTCATCACCCATCCCTGATTCCATTCTCCCACGCCACACATAAGCACGGCTCTCTCGTATTTAACGTCTCCTTTCAATCCATCGTTCATGAATTTATTTATATGTGTATCTGTGAAAAATATATGGTATTGTATGTTTTATATAAACAGTATTGTACTATAAATCTTGTTCTGGTTTTTGTCAATATTCCTTTTTTGAGAGGTCTAGCCATGTTGTCGTATGCAGACCTAATCCATTCTAGTGATCCATCCTAACACATTCATATTTCTCCTTTCCATTCCCCTGATTATGCATTCCTGGGTTCCCTGCAGTTCTCTGCTACAAGGCTGCAATGGACAGTTATCTACTCTTCTTTTTAGGGACACCTAATATAGGAGAAGAAACAAGCTCTGAGAGGAGCAGTGATTTGGTTAGGATGAAGCACACCCATAGATAGAAATTCCAGAGTCAAAGCCAGACCTCCATCATTACGCTTCACCAAGACTATCCATATCTGTAGTCACAAAAACAAACCACATAAGATACTATTAAAAGCAAATTTAAGAAATATTTAGTAGACCAAGAGATAACCCTAGGAAAACCTAGATGAGCTGAATCAATTTTATGACGCAAATGAAGTTTTTTGTGTGCGTATGTGATTATTTCTAGAGCCATTTTCTGTAGAAATGGAGAACGCCACCATAAAATCTGGCCCGCATACCAAAGACCCAGGGTGCCTAAACTGTCGGCGCCAGCTCCGCCAGGGGGTCTGAGAAGATACAGCAGAGCTCGCCCCAGGGGCAGAAGCAGGGAGTGGGAGAAGGGGCAGATTTAAGAAGTGCGTAGTTGCTAGGGAAAGGGGAGGGGAGGAGACGACAGCGAGGCTCTTCGATTTTGAGCCAACCTGTTCAGTGCCTGCGTTTGTTTTTCGTCTTCTTTTCTGATTTTCAGTATGTCTAGTACTTTTCCCTTGGATAAAACGTTGCAATATTGAGGAAGAAAGCCTCTCGGCCTAGCTCCCTCGCAGCCAATCGCCTGGCAGTATCCCTCTCGTCGCTGGGGTGGGGGGGTCCCACCCTACGATTGGCGGGGTGCGAGGGGAGCCAATCGGAAAGTGATGACGTGAGTGTTGGCAAGCAGATTGCGTGAGAGCAGGCGGGGTCAGACGAGCGCCAGAGACGCCGCGGCAGCCGGCAGCCAATGGTGAGGCAGAGCAGCCCTGGTGCGTTGCAGGGTGGGCGGAGCTTTGGCGATTGGCGCGGAGAGACTAAGGCAGGCGCTGTGGGAGGGGACGCCAGAGCGAGGAGCTGTCCGGTGAGGTAAGACAGCTGCACTCCAGGTGCGACTGTTAGCTACGACTGAACTAAAAGCGGAGGAGTGAGTGCAGTCAGTCGCTCCTGAGCTTTGTGAGCGTGGTCACCATGGACCGCCGGGATGAAGGTCCTCCTGCCAAGACGCGCCGCCTGAGCAATTCCGAGCCCCCTCAGCGGCAGCAGCCGCCGCCGCCGCCGCCGCTCCTGCGCTTGCCGCTGCCTCCACCCCAGCAGCGTCCGAGGCTCCGGGAGGAAACCGAAGCAGCACAGGTGCTGGCTGACATGAGGGGGTTGGGACTGGGCCCCGCGCTGCCCCCACCGCCTCCCTATGTCATTCTCGAGGAGGGGGGGATCCGCGCATACTTCACCTTGGGTGCCGGGGGGCCTAGCTGGGATCCTGAGATCGTGTCAGGGTACGGGGAGATGTCCGCGGAGATGTCGGGGGAGATGCCCCCTCCCACGGGGAGCCTGGAAGCGCTCCCCTCTTGCGAGGCCTCTGGGGGAAGCCTAGAAATTGACGTTCAGGTTGCAGAGTCCAGTAGCCTTGCTGAAGAGAAGGCCCTAGAAACCTGTAGCTCCGCGGTGTGGGGGCCCCAGATGTTAGCGAATCCAAAAAGGAATGAAGAGGCTGTCATCATAGTGGAGGATGAGGATGAGGATGAAAAGGAAAGTGTGAGGAGGAGGCGGAGAAGGAGGAGGAGGAAGCAGAGGAAGGTGAAGACCCAAAGCAGAGAAATAAATGCAGAGAGGATGGAAAGTATCCTGCAGGCCCTGGAGAACATTCAGATGGATCTGGCAGCGGTCAACCTCAAGGCAGGCAAGGCCTTCCTGCGTCTCAAGCGCAAGTTCATTCAGATGCGGAGACCCTTCCTGGAGCGCAGAGATCTCATCATCCAGCGTATCCCAGGCTTCTGGGTCAAAGCAGTATCCTTTTCATCGATACTTATGGGCCACAAAACCCATGAAATAAAGGGAGAGGTGGGGTGAAGGACTGTGAGGGTGAAAGGGGGGGGGCAAAGATGTGGTGCGCCCCCTATGGGAAGATGAGCAACACTGGGTGGAAGAGGGATGGAGGGAGGAGGACAAAATAGCGGAGAAGCTGGACTAGAGAGGGGGAAGGGGGACACAAGATAAAAATCTGATCTCATATTGGAAAGGTGAGAAGAGCATAACAAAAAAAATGGATCACAATGGAAAGGCAGAGGGGTAAGGGGGAGAGAGAAGCATACAGCAGAGAAACGGCCCAACTGTGTGCTTAAACTACATGGGGCTCTGCAAGTCTAGGTCTCTGCACGGACACTAGATCTAAGTCCTAGCTGAAGTGCTCTCCAATAGCAGGGAGGGGGCGAGAGAAGTCCTGGAGCCCCTGAAAGATCAAGAGAAAGAATACCTAGGCATGGAGATCAAGGAGTTAAATGAAGGAGATCAGGAAAAATCCCAGTCACTATTGGTGATTGTTAAGCACATACCAAAGGAATATATGTAAATCCCTGTAACATGCTAGGTCCAGATAGGTGTAATCTCTGAACAGAATTACATGGATACCTTAGTATATGGGCACCCTAGAATAAAGTAGCACATGATTACAGGCTCTCAGCACACAGGCACAGCATTCCTTGAACACACACCTTTAGAGCTATTCACTCAGCATCCATATATACAACATCATGTGACTACAGCCCCTCAGCAACCAAATACAGCACCACTTAGACACAGAGCCTTCAGCTCCAGCACAAACTAAAGTGAATACAAACCCTCAGCACCTAGAAACAAAAGTCATGTGACACAGACCCCATAGCATACAAACACATAGCAGATATGAACCACCCAACACAAAGGTACATGAACAGTCTGACCATATAGACATGTCACAGCAGTGTAAGTACTGCTCATGTCCACAACCCAGATGCTCCATGTGTGTTAACACAGAAGGACTTCTGTTCCAGCCTCTCTTGTTCTGCCCCACCTGACCTCCTCTCCTTCCTCACTGAACAGTAAATCCTTGACCTAAACTGCTCTACTTATTAGTTCCTCAACCACCCCAGAATTTCAATCTTGATTAATCAACGTGATGAAGACATTTTCCGCTACTTGACCAATCTTCAGGTCAGGCTGAAGTAGAAGACCAAAGAATCTGGTTCTTTGAGGTGAGGGGGATAGGAGGGGGCGTAGGGGGTCCGATTCTATCATTACTCCCATCTTGAGCAGGTACAGGATCTGAGACATATCTCCATGGGCTACAAAATGAAGCTGTACTTCCAGACAAATCCCTACTTTACAAACATGGTGATTGTCAAGGAGTTTCAGCGCAACCGCTCAGGTAAGTAGCAGTCCAGATAAATCCATGTCCCTCCATCATTAGCCAGGCTCCTCTTCATGGCTTCTTCTCTCCTTAGGCCGGCTAGTGTCTCACTCCACTCCAATCCGCTGGCACCGGGGCCAGGAACCCCAGGCCCACGGTAGCAGGAACCAGGACACCAACCATAGCTTCTTTAGCTGGTTCTCAAACCACAGCCTTCCAGAGGCCGACAGGATCGCTGAGGTGAAGCCACTTTCTGGTATTACCAGAAAAGGCCTTGTCAGGCTTGCTTGGCCTGCCTTGGGAAGTGGGAATAGGGTCTGGGGCTTATATTCATGGCTCAGTTCTTCCAATTCTTTTTCAACAGATTATCAAAAATGACTTATGGGTTAACCCTCTACGCTACTACATGGGAGAAGGGGGCATCAGTGCAACCAGAAAGAAGCAAGAGAAAGAAAGGTAAGGGGAAATTGGTAGCTGAAAAGTAGTTTGTTGGAGATGGGGGCACAGACTGTCACAGAGCCACAAGGGACCTCTGAGATAATCAAGTACAGTATTTAACAGATGAAGTAGTTACATGTGTAGGTCAGAGACAGAAATGGGACTTTCTTTACCCTAGCTTCATTCCTAGTGACCCTTGGTAAACTGCAGCCTCCCCACTTACTTGCCACCTTTCAGTGTCTGCCATGGGCCTCCTAATGACCCCATACTAAGCCCCAAACTTCCCCACAGTAAAGCCAAGGATGAATATGAGATGACGATCATGCAAGATGCTTGTGCCCAGTATGCCATGGAAGACTTTCTCAGTGAGATCTCAGACATTGACATGACTACTGACAATGAGACCATTCATGACATAAAGATCTCTGACTTCATGGAGACCACTGACTACTTCGAGACCACTGACAATGAGATAACTGACGTCAATGAAAGCCTGGGTGACAGTGAGAGCCCTGACCACAATGAGACCCCCAACAAGATCAATGACAGCACTGAGACTGCTGATGAAAATGAGAGCCCTGATAACAACAGCGAGAACCCAGAAGAGAACAAGAATACCTGTGACGAGTATCCCAACAAGAAGAATCCTAATGGTGACAACCGTCATCTGGAAGCTGGCAACCTGGTCAGCAGTGGTAATAACCAAGAAATCATTGAGATTGACAGTGGAGATGAGGATAGTGATGATGAAGATAATGAGGACAGTGATGATGATGGCAATGAGGGTGACAATGAGGGAAGCGATGATGATGACTTTGACTACTACAAGAATGACATTATAGTCATTGATGATGATCAAGATACTATCACTAGCCAGGAAAACTATGAGGATGAGATAGAGATCATCTCGGAGGAATCCATGGAGGAAGAGGAAGAGGGCACTGAGGAAGGTAAGCTAGACCCCTCTTATTTTCCCTCTTTTTTTCAGAGAAAGCCTGGTACAGGTTACTCACACACATGAACAGGTCATTCTTATAGAGCAAAGAGAAAGCATTCTTTTTAAACAATGGAAGTCCTGAAAACATTTAACTTAAAAATGTAACAAAGCCAAAGAAATGGTTTAGTTCTAAGTGATGGGTGGAGAGGAGATAGGACACAGTAGGTGAAAAACTAAAAAGGACACATACATATGAGGGGAAAGGAACACATTCAACATACAGTGTACCAAGCCCTGGCCTTCCGGGAACTCCAAAGCTTGTTTGGGCTACTGGGAGTGAAGTGAACACTGTGCTCTGTGAGCCCACACCATGTATGGAGCAACTGCATCAAGAGTTGGAAAGGTAAGGAGAGAGCTGGTGGAAGAGGGTAAGCTTTGAATTAGAAGCTACATTCCCCCTCAGAAGCCTTATGCACCATTCTCTGTGGAATAAAGAATGTGGGAAGGGCCTGGAAGGGTGAAAATGCATAGTATGTTGAGCAAGGTTTCTAAAATTATCTCCTGAGGATGTTTCACCAGTTCTGAAAGCTGCTTCTCACAGAAGAGTATGGTGGTCAAAAACATTCCAGAAATACTGCATATAATAATACTTTTAGCCAGGTGGGGTGGTGCCCACTTATAATCCCAATACTGAGGAGGCTGAGGCAGGAGGACTGCCTCAAGTTTGTGGCAATACCTTTTGTAGAATCACATATACATCGGCACCTTAAAGGTTCTGAGAAGTCTCACTTAAACTCCCTATTTCACTTTGTAGAACCAGCATTTCCAAAACTTCTTGACCACAAGTCAGTGTTCACCGCTCACCAAAGAATGCACTTTGGGAAATGCAAAGGAAGGATTATATGCAGGGGTTTGAGGGGAAAAGGGGGATTCCCAGGTTTGGATCTGGCCCAGAAGACTTCTTATAGGCAGGCAGAGGAGTGGTGGGCCCACTGGGGAGGTGGAAGGGACAGAAACACCAGGCACTCCTTGAGTTTCTGGCCATGGGGTTCCTAAGAGACTTCCACTGAGGGCAGGGACAGGACACCAAGGATGAAGCCACTGGAAGAGTGAGTTGCTTCACTCTAGACATTTTCAGATTGGGTAGAAAAACTGAGTTGTCAATCCTTTCTGCTTCCTGCCCAGTGGCATCTCTTCTGTCCAAGAAGGGGAAACATCTGCCTGCCCAGGCCTAAGGTGGGACTGGGGGCAGGGAATTGGCCTTAAACCGACAGAGAGCCTGAGGGGAGCAAGCTCAGCAGAGCAAGCCCTTGTCTTCAACCATTGCACACTGATTAGATTAAACGTGGGGAGCAGTGAGGGCACTGAATGGGGGTAAACAGAAGTTCAACTGAAGTTTGATTTGGGAAGAAATCCATTGAGGAATACAGTGAGGAGAAAGAGCTACTTGCAAAGAAGTATCAGTTTTGCTAGAACAAAGGCAGGGAGCCTGCCTTCTCTTCCTGCCTCCCTTCCGCTCTTAGCCCCAACAACAGTCCAAGCAAAGGCCCTTGGCAAATGGTTCCAGGCCCCCAGGCCCTGATCTTGTGTTCTGCTCCCTTTCAGAGGTCCATCCACCTGCCCATCTAATACGCTCTACCATTTGCCCTTCCCTGCCTCTCTCCCATACACAGGCAGTGAGCAAGGCGAGGACAGCTACCAGGAGGAAGGAAGCGAACTGGACACGGATGACCCTGACATGGGGCAGGTGCTGCGCGTTCCAGCTGCTTGGTCCAACCTGGGGAACAGAGGGAAAAGTGGATAAACATGTCGCTGTTCCCAGAGTCTTCTCTTGAAGTCCTTCTTCCCCCTTACCCTGTTTGGCCTTCCCCTCCGTTAGCTCCCTCCCCCCAGATTGTACTTCTGGGGAGTAAATGACTTGGTACAAGGTTTAAAGTTTATTTTTATGGCTTAGTAATTGCGGAGTTCTTATTGGGGGGGAGATATCCCTTCTTTTTTGGCCCTCCTCCCCCACAGGCTTCTGTGTGCTGCCATTTATTGTGATGCCTTGGTTAGGGCTTCTCTAGCCCACTTCTCTGGTGTAGGCTCCAGCCCCATTCCGACACCCTTATCCCGAAGTGGGGAGGGCTGTTGTGGCCTTCATTGCAGCCTCGCAGTGGCCTTGGAGGCTCTGCCTCTATCTAGTTAGCCCAAATTTTTCTCTTTCACCTGTCCGCCTGCTAGCTCGCCAGGGGCCTTGGGGTGTGCGCAAGGCCGCTTAGCCTTTGCTGTTTTCCTCCCCTCATCCCGCAGAAGTCCCACCTCTCCTTGTGAATCTTGATCACCCTAATAAAACTTGAATGAATTCAAAGTGCTTCAAGTCTTTAGTCTGTCCCACTGCGCCATCTTCCCGGCCAGTCTCCCGCACAGGCCACCACAAAGCTACCTGCCCCATCCAGGGCCCCCTAGATGGTAATAGCTTCAGGGCTTGGCCTGAGGGGGAGCAAGCTCAGTGGGGTCACCGCAGCCTCACCTCAGACCTTGCGGACTGTTCTGGCCAATGGCTGAGTGGAGTGGAGAAAGCCCCTCCTACTCCTCGCCACGGACCCAGCCAGGTAGAAAAGAGCTTCTGATTCCTTTGCCTCTGGCGCAAGCACGGAGACGTGTTCTGTGCCCTAGAACACCAATTTATTTGGTGATTCATCTTTTCATTTAAAGTGCGTCAAACCTTTCTCCGAGCCTAGTGTGAGTTGGCGTGGGGGAGCCAGAGGAGAAGAGTCCATTTTTCTCATCGGCATGTTAAAAAAAAAACAAAAAGCACGAACAATATCACAGCCCAGTCACGCTGGAGTGCCCTCTTTGGGAGCTGGGCCTGGGGGCGAAGGCAGGAAAAAAGGTAGCTAAGCTGTGGCGTTTGCTTAGAGATAACGCTATGCGATGTGGTGGGAGTTGAATCCGAATAGCGGATTTCACCCGGGAGACCTTGGAAAAGCTAAACTGTATTAAATTTTGGATACAGTAATCTTATTTCAGTGGACACCAGAAATATTTCCCAGATTTCATTCTGGATCATAATGGTAACTTTCACAGAGACTCTGGTTAATCTTTTAGGGCACAGTTTATTCCCCGGAACATTGTATGCAAGGCTTTTTTTATTTTGTAGGAAGGATTCAGATGCAGTCAGATTTGCGTTTTCAAGAATGCCCCCTACTGGCTCCTAGAAGAACTGGTGGGAGAGAAGAAGAGCTGTAGGGAACTTGACGCTAACCCTGAAGTGAGAGTGACACAGGGACATGGAAGGTTTTTTTCCTTCATTTTAAATTTCAGAGCAATTTTACATTTAAGGAATTTTCCCAAAGATAACACAGAGAAACTCTGTGACTCCCACAGCCAGTTTCCCTTAGTGTGGTACATTTGTTAAAATTAAAGAACCAGTATCAACACATAATGATTAACCTAAGTCCATTCGTTCAGGTTCCTTATTTTAACCTGCTGTCCTTTTTTGTTCCAGGATCTCATCCAGAATACCCTCTATTTTAGTCATGTCTCTTCAGGCTCCCTTTTGGCTGTGACACTTTCTCATACTTTCCTCAGTTTTGATGACCTGGACGCGCCATTTGAGGAATACTGGTCAGGTGTTTTATAGAATTTCCTTTATCTGGGATTTGCCTAATTTTTTTCCTCATGACTAAAGTGGACCATGGATTTGAAGAGGAAGACCACTGAAGTGAAATGTTATTCTCATTATATCAACTATACATAGTAGCAAATGACATGCCATTGTTGATGTTAACTTTATGACCTGGCAGAGGTAGAGTCTGTCAGGTTTTTCCACTCTAAAGCTATTTGTTTCTCTGTTTTCTGTGGTACACGCTTTGGAAGGAAGCCACTAAGTGCAGCCCATGCTTAAGGAATTAGAGAGTTATAACTCATTTACTTGACAGAAAGTATCTACACAAATTAATTGGATTTGTCCACATGAGAAATCCATTTCATGAATGCTTTTAAGATACTAAAATTGATAGGCTTTAGATACCGTAGGAAAGGGACTAGGAGGAGTCAGGATTACTGCTAGGCTGCTTGGAGCCTTTGGTAAGGCCCTTCCCCTCTCTGGGTCTCTTCTTTAAATGACTGGAATACCAAGTCATGGAAATAACTCTTCATACTTCTAATAAATGTTTTTGGAAGAGGACAAAGGTTGATGTTTCTGGTTCTGACCTTGATTTACTTTATTAGAGTTGGATAAAAAGACTGAATCTTAGAAAGGGGGAATATTTTAGCTGGATATGCCTCTTAGCTGAGGCAGGAGGATTAATTCCTAAAGTTTCCAGAAGTTCTAGACTAGCCTGGATAACATATGACACTATGTCTCAAAAGAAAAAAAAAATCTACAAAAAAGGATACATCTTGTCCACAGTAATACAATACCAAAAGGATAGAGCTAAGAGTACAGAATCCTAAGTCAAGGCATCTATTTAGAGTAAATAGACATCTCCCTGAATTATCTAGAACTGTCCCAGTGGCCACATGTGATAAAGAAAAAAGGAAAAGAAAGTAAGGGCTAAGGCACTGGTGGGCCAGGAAGAAGTCAACCTTGCAAGAGAATCTCAGCTAGTCTGACAGGTAGCCAACTTGGCATTTTCTTTTTTTCTTGGTACAGGGGATTGAACTCAGGACCTTCTGCACCCTGGACAAGCACTCTACCACTGAGCTATACCACCAGCCCCAGCCTGGTCCCTCTAGCCTTGGTCTGCTTTACTACACAACAGTTCTCCTATCTGTAACTTAGGTTAATCATCCCAGGGAAGCAGACCAGGAAAAGCAACCTGCCAAGATCCTAAGATGGAGTCCAGCCCTGAAGCAGGTCTGTGAGGTCTGGCCTTCATTCTACTCACCCCTGATTGCTTTCTTCCCCTCCCCAACCAAATCTCTAACTCTTCATTCTAGCATTTGAGTCTATTCACCTACTCTGTCAGAGACAGCCTCTGGCCTTCAGTGACTCTTAGGAGCTAGCAATGGGATTCTAATGTACTTGGCAAGGGTCTCCATGTTCTGGCTGAGGCATATAAGAAGAAGATGTTCTTTGTCCAGAGCGAGTCCTTGTTCTCTGTGCCCTCATTTCTCGGGTCTGTGCCTCCAAAAAGAGCTATTCTAGCAGATCTTTATGATCACATCTAGCTCCAAAATACAATCTTTGCTGAAGATCAAGGAAGACAGGCCTTATTTCCTGGGACCTTAAATGGAAACCAGATGGAGTATGAAGAGCCACAATCCCAATGTACCCCAGGGCCTGTTCCCATGCCAGAACTACTGGTCCTCATCCTTTACAGCTTATCCCCCCTGCAGCAAAGGTACAGTTCCCATAATCTCCTGGGGCAAGGCCTTTAAAATACCACCCATTTCTGTGAACAGAATCAAACTGCCACCAATGAAACTAGATTCAAGAACATCTCTCCTTCTTAGGTGACCAAACGGCCAGCACTGGTTCCTTCAGTTGGGGTAGAGAAGATGGTTGAAGAAAAATCCTATTATCCATTCAATAAACATTTGTTGAATGCCAATTTTATGTGCCATATTAGAATATGGAACACAGCAAAGACACAAGGGAAACCAAGTCTTTGTCCTCCTAGAGCCCAGAGTTCAAGTTTAATTTTTTATGCCATGACCTTTTGGGTGATCTAGTAAAGCCTTACAAACATTTTCTCAGGAAGAAAAATTTAAGTGCTTAAGCTACTTAGAATTTCAGAGGAATATACTGGTACAAATTCCCAATATTGAGTGTGATCATGATATGATGTGTACATACAATGTACCAATAAAGGTAAAAAAATTTTTGAAAATATAATGAATAAAAAAAAGAATTTCTGGGCTGGAGATTTAGCTCAGTGATTCTGGCGCCTGCCTAGCAAGCACAAGGTCCCTGCTTCGATCCTGGTAACCACATACAACAGTACCAGGTGTGGAGACTCACACCCACCAGCAACCAGTACCACACACCACAATGCTGGGCATGGTGGCTCATGCCTGTAATCCCAGCGCTCTGGAAGGCAGAGGCAGGAGGATTGCTGAATTCGAGGCTCACCTGAGCTACATAGTGAGCTCAGGGGCAGCCTGAACTACGAAGCCAGACCCTGTCACAAAAAAAAAAAAAAAGAAGAAGAAGAATTTCAGAGGAAAGTGACTATATTGAAGTATGATATACAGTAGTTATTAAAATATGGAAAGCAAATATGTGCTATAGTAATATATATGCTCCCTGTTAGCCCATTAAGTCCTAAAATTTTATGGAGAGTCTAAGGATTACCATGATTCACTCTGTGTTTTAAGAGATCTGCAAATCTATAATCTGATGTGACAATCTCTGTGTTCTATTGGTCACAGCAATACGATTACTTATGGTTAGTTGCATTCTTTATCTAAAAGCACTGTGTTAAACTTTAGCAGAGAAGGAAATAAAAGATATACATTTTTCTCCATCCAGGTTGATGGGCCTTTCCAAACCCTGTGCTCAGAGGTCTATGGAACCCAAATTAAAATCCTTCTTCAATATGGAGTGTAATTGTTATGTGTATATATAATGTACCAATTAAAAAATTCTAAAAACTCTTATTAATTGGAGGGTCCTTCTTCTTGCCCTTCTTTTCTTTGTTTTTAAACAGGGTCTCGCTTTGTAGCCCAGGCTGGCCCTGAACTCACTATGTAGCCCCGGCAAGCCTCGAACTCAGCAATCCTCCTGCCTCATGCCCCCCGAGTGTGGGGATGACAGGCGTGAGCCACCATGCCTGGCTTTCTCTTTTTAAACAGTTTTTCTTTGGAAGACAGAAGCCTGGGTTTTTGCGTGTGGGCGTGTGGTACCAGGGATTGAACTCGGGCAGTTGTGCTTCCAAGTTAGGTGTGGTACCCCTTGAGCTAAATACCCGGCCCTAAACCTGGGTTTTATTATGGGTAATGGCTGTGTGACTCAATCCAGTCAGTTTGGCCCTTCGGGCTGTAGTTTCCTCTGCCTGAACTTTGAGAGAAGATACCTTAATTATTCCATTTCACTGATGGTTAAACTACAGTACCTGGCGTAGTTGCCACTTGACCAATGTCTCAGTAAGGTAGCAGAGGCTGTTGAGTGATGCACCATACTCACCTGCTCTCCATGGATGGAGTTAGAAACTGTTCAACGAGAGAGAGAGAGAGAGAGAGAGAGAGAGAGAGAGAGAGAGAGAGAGAGAGAGAGAGAGAGAGACATTGATTCAGAAATCTGTGCAGGTGGCTGTGCAGCTGTGGAAAACGGGACAGATCCGTGTCTCTTAGCAGAGCGGTCGAAATGGAGCTTAAGGAGGGGTAATTTGAGTGACTGCTGACGGCCTGGCGCTTGCGTGTACTCAACTAACCCCCTGAACCCCTAACAGGCAAGCAAAACGTTGTAAGGAGCGCTCCTTTCCCAGCCAATCCCATTAAAGAGTGGGTTTGGATCATAAACCAATCAGAGACCCCCCCCAAGGGCGGAGTTTTCTTCTGCTTGGATCCTGGCCTAGGGGATAAAGATAAAGGGTTTCTGTCTCGGCCAGTTCCGGGGAAGGCTGGAGGCCCTCCGCCAAAGCGATCCTTGAAGTCATCGGTAGGAGGGGAGAGTGGTGACCCCTCGTGCTCTAGCAGGAGGGAGGGAGCCTCGCGTGAATTCACCTGATCCTCCTGCGGGCCCCTGGCGTCACTTCGCCCCGGCATTGGCGGCGCAGACAGCTCCGTATTGGTGAGAAGCCTTGTAATGGGACAATGAGGTGGCCGGGCATGGAGGAGTGGCGGGTGGGAGAGGCAGGCTCAGAAGGCAGGAGGGGTGGGGCCTGAGCAAGCTTGTACCTGGGCAGCCTCTCAACCCTAGGCCAGCAGGTGGCAGAGGAGCCCGCAGGTAACAAAGACAGAGCGCGTGTACCTGTGGGCCCCAGAGGGCAACTCGGTGAGCACACTGCGGAGCTCACCGCCTGTGCTCTGCCTCCCTCCCGCCCCAGCCTCCTGGGAAATGATTCCGTGTGAGTCTGCCACTCATGTGATGCCTCTGTGCCCGTCTGTCCCGTCTCTCCCCATCTCAGTCCCTTCCTTCCTTTCTGGGTCACAGAGGCAGCCTAGACTTGGGAGGCTTAGATCCTGCCTTGGCCAATTAAAACTACCTGTAAGACCTCGAGCTATCTACGCCTGCCTGGGCCTCAGTTTCATCGTCTGTGCAATGGTGCTGCATCACTTTTCCTAGTTACTGGCACCTAGACATTTTTCAATATGGAATAGCTGTTGTATCTGAAGAGAATACAACAATGTATTTTTGTTTTATCCTTGTCTCTGATTCCTCCCCTATTGTATCTTTGTTCTGCGTGTTTCATTCTCTATTATTTTTCCTCTTTCTTCTTTCCCATCCCTAAAGAGGTTAGAAGTACATTGCTCATGAATGTGACCTTAGGTTAGAGTGAAAAATGGAGCCTGCTCTTCAGTTGCTTCTGGCTTCATTGAGGAGAAAACCCTACCTTGGATCCTCAACCCATTCTGTTAAATAAGTAGAGACATCCAAGATGGGGCCCAACATCCTATATGTCAGTCGCCACAAAAAGCCCAGGGATCTCTTGGTTATGTGCAGCCCTGAACATCATCTTCTTTAAACACACACACACACACACACACACACACACACACACACACACACCCCTCACTTACTTTTTGGTACTGGAGATGAAATGAACACAGGGCCTTCATTCACACTTGAGCTACATCCTCAACCCTTTTTAAAAACTGATTTTACTGGTACATTTTATACATACATTAGGATCATATTCAACATTGAGAACTTGTACCTGAACATGATACATCTTGATTCTCCTTCTCCCCATTCCCCTGCCCTCCATACAACTCCCCACCCCCTATATAGATAAGCTTGGTTTGCATTGTTTTCACCATCAAATTGTTTCCTTCCCTTCTTTACTTTCCCCTACCCAACTTTCCCTGTTCCTTCTGAATATTTTCTTCCTATTTCACAATACCTATCATACATTCTGGACTTCATTTACACCTTCAGTTTCTCATACTAAAGAAATGATACAGTATTTATACATCTGTGTCCTATTTATTTCAATTATGAGTATGTCCTCAAGGTACATTTATTTGAGTATAAATGACTCTAATTATTCTTTATGGCTGAGTAATACTCTATTGTATAAAAACTCCACATCTTTTTTATTCAGTCTCCAAGGGCATTTGGGCTGTTTCCAAGATTTAGCTATTACAAACTGAGCTGCTATACACATGTCGCTATGGTACGATGCTTTTAATTCTTTTGTGTATATACCTAGCAAGGAAAGAGCAAGATCAAATGGGACCTCTTGTCCTAGCTTCTTGAGGAATCTCTGCACTGATCTCTACAGTAGTGGTACCAGTTTACATTCCCATTAATTAAAAGCAACCAAGAAGGACACTACATCCTTGCATAGGAAATGATTCAAGGGGAAGAGATGACATTCATAAATATTTATGCACCAAATTCTAGTGCTCCCAACTGTATGAAACAAATATTCATGTATGTGCAAACCCAGATGAGCACTAATACAATAGTAGTAGGGGACTTCAATATCCCACTGTCACAAAAGATCAACTGGACAAAAATCAATAATGCAAAAAAGTCAATAATGAAATATTTGAACTGAACCAAACTTTTGAACAAATGGATTTAGTAGATGTCTACAGATCATTCCACCACACAAAATCAGAATATATTCTTCTCAGATGCACATGGGTCATTCTCCAAATTAGACCACATGTTGGTTCATAGAGCATGTTTAAATAAAGACAAAGGAATTGAAGTTATCCCTGTATACTGTCAGACCATAGTGCAAAGAAATTGGAGATCAATAGCAAAAGATATTCTGAGAACATCATAAACACTTGGAAATTGAACAACATTCTCCTGAACAACCAATGAGTCACAAAAGAAATTTTAAAAAGAAATTAAACCGTTTCTAAAATTAAATGATAATACCTTTTTATTTTGAGATAGTCTTACAGGGCATAGTGGTACTCACGTGTGATCTGGCACTTAGAAGACTGAAGCAGAGGGATTTTGGAGCGTTCAAGGCCTGGCCTACATAGTGAGTTCAAGGTCAGACTGAGCCACAAAGTGAGACCCTATCTCAAGGAAGACAGAGAGACAGACAGACAGACAGAGATAGAGAGAGAAAAGAGAGATCCTCTTGCCTCAGCTTCCAACTGTTCTGGATTTCAAGCAAACATCCTTTTTACTGTCTTCATCCTGAATTCCTTCTGCTAGGGCTTCTGAAACTCACGTTCAAGGATCACCTTTCTCATGCTAACTTTTGAAAACTTCCTTCAGGCCTCTATTCAAATATCACTCATTGAGGGCTACATTGAGCTTTCTGTTGAAAATTGTAGCACTTCCCTATCACTAACCCTGGTGCGTTATTCTACAGTATTCTTTTATCTTTTATCTTTTTTTTTTTCTTTTGAGACAGGGTCTCGCTTTGTAGTTCAGATTGGCCCTGCACTCATTATGTAGTGATACTCATCTGTGATCCCAGCACTTGGAAGGCTGAAGCAGAGGATTTTGGAGTGTTCAAGGCTGGCCTGGGCTAGCCTCAAACTCTCAGCAATCCTCCTGCCTCTGCCTCCGGAGTGCTGGGATTACAAGCATGAGCCACTATGCCCAGCATTGTGGTGTGTGGTACCAGGGATCAAACTCGGGACCTTGCAGTTGCCAGGCAGATGCCAGAACCACTGAGCTAAATCCCCAGCCCTTCTATAGTATTCTTTGCCTTCTTACATAATACACTCATGTGTCTGACACCTAACAATGGATATATGTTCTGAGAAATGTATTGTGGGTGATTTTGTCATTGTGTGAACATTTTATGCAAAATATGACTGTTATAACCTCAGCAGGTATTATAGTTTGTATCTGAAATGTCCCTCAAAGGTTAATATTTTGAAGTTTTGGTCCCCATGTTGTTGGGAGGTGATGGAAACATTAACAAGTGGGACCTAGTTGGAGAAAGTAGGTTATTGGGAGCATGTCCTTGAAAGGGATATCTGGTCCCCTGGCCCTTTTCTTGTTCTCTCTTCCTGCTTCCCAGACCCATGAGTTGAGTATATTTGCTTTACCGCAAATTCCCCATTATGATGTTCTACCTCACCACAGGCCCAAGCCAGCCAGCCATGAACTGAGACCTCTGAAATCATGAGCCAAAATAAATCTTTCCCCCTTTTAAGCTAATTTGCTCAGGTATTTCACCATATAAATGGAAAGGTGTGTGACACAGGCAATATAATCTAATAGAATCATTATATATGCAGTCTGAAATGACTATACAGTTTACCTCTCTGAAGTTTATTATTGTCTGACTTTGTATTCAATTGTATGTTCCAGAAGCGCAGGAATTTTTTTTTTTTTTTTTTTAGACAGGGTCTTGCTTTGTAGTTCAGGCTGACCCTGAGCTCACTGTGTAGCCCAGGCAAGCCTGGAACTCAGCAATCCTCCTGCCTCTGCCTCCTGAGTGCTGGGATTGCAGGCGTGAGCCACCACGCCTGGCACTGTGGTATGTGGTATTGATGGCTGGTGGGCGTGAGTCACCATGCCCAGCATTGTATGTGGGTACCAGGATTGAACACAGGACCTTGCGCTTGCGAGGCAGGCACCGGAACCACTGAGCTAAATCTCCGGTCCCTGTTTTTGTCTTTATTCACAGCTTTATTGAGATGCTTTTTATGTACCATAAAATTTACTCTTTCAAAGGTGCTGGTCAGTGGTTTATAGTATATTCATGGAATTGTGCAAAAATTACTATAATCAGGGCCGGGGATTTAGCTCAGTGTTTCCGGCATCTGCCTTGCAAGCACAAGGTCCCTAGTTCGATCCTCACTAATCACACACCACAGTGCTGGGTATGATGGCTAACGCCTGTAATCCTAGCACTCAGGAGGCAGAGGCAGGAAGATTGCTGTGAGTTCAAGGCTTGCTGGGCTACATGGTGAGCTCAGGGCCAGCCTGAACTACAAAGTGAAGAGATCCTGTCTCGAAAAAGGAAAGAAAAGAAAAGAAAAGAAAAGGAAAGGAAAAAAAACCCCACATAATCAGCTTTAGAACAGTTCCCCCCTCCCCTGCCAAAGAAACTTCATACTCATTATTGCTCCATATCTAAATGGCCACTAATACTCTTTCTATCTCTACCTATAAATTCGTCTGCTCTAAGATTCCATATAATTGGGCTCATGTAATATATTGATCTTTATGCCTGGTTTTTCATCCATGTTGCTGCACATACAATTTCTTTTTATTGCCAAATAATGTTCTCTTGTATGGATAGGTCACATTTTGTTTATCCACTCGCCAGTCAATTGACATTTCAGTTGTTTCCACATTTGGCGTGTGAATAATGTTTCTCTGAACATTAGTTTGCAAGAGAGTATGCGTGTTTTCTCATGGGTAGAATTGCTGTGCCGTATGGCAGCTCCTGGTTTAAGGTTTTGTAGAACTACCAAACTGATTGCAAAAGCGCCTACACCATTTCACCTTCGCATCAGCAATGTATGAGGTCCTCAATTTCTTCACATTCTCGTCAGCACTTTTTATTGTCTTTTATTTTAGCATCATAATGAATATAAAACAGTTTCTCATTGTAGTTTTTTGTTTTTTTTTTTTTTGCTTTTTGAGACAGGGTCTTGCTTTGTAGTTCAGGCTGGCCCTGAGCTCACTATGGTGCCCAGGCAAGCCGCCGCGAACTCAGCAATCCTCCTGTCTCTGCCTCCCGAGTGCTGGGCTGACAGGCATGAGCCACCACGTCCGGCATTGTGGTATGCGGCGTTGATTGTTGGTGGGCGTGTCTCCACACCCAGCATTATATGTGGTTACCGGGGATTGAACTCAGGACCTTGCGCTTGTGAGGCAGGCGCCGGAACCACTGAGCTAACCCTCCGGCCCTCTCATTGTAGTTTTGATTTTTATTTCCCTAATGACTAATGGTTTTATACTTGTTTTTAATGTGTTTATTACTTATTTATATATAATCTTTAGAGAAATGTCTCTTCAGACCCTTAGCCCATGGTTTTCCAGTGCTAGGTATGGAAAGCTTCATCCGTCCACTCTAGGTAAGTACTGCACCACTGAGCTACATCCCTAGCCCTTTGCTTGTTTTCATTTGATTATTTGTCTTTTTATTCTTTTCTGGATTTTTTTAATGATGATGGAGATTTAGATTACAGTACTTTTGATTATTGAATTTTAAGAGGTCTTTATATATCTGGATGGAGGTTTCTTGTCAAATATATGAACTACAGATATTTTCTCTCATCCTATGGGCTATCTGTCCATCCTTCCTTTCCCTCCCCTCCCCTCCTTTTCCCTTCCCTTCTCCTTACCCTTCCCTCCCCTTTCCTGGCATTCTTCCTTCCTTCATTCCCTTATTCTATTGGGGATTGAACCCAGGCCCTTGCCCTGAGCTTTATCCCGAGCACCTTTTTTTTTTAGACAAAATCTCACTAAGTCATTAAATTGCCCAGGCTGGGCTCAAACTTGCTGGTGACATTTCTTTTCCTTTCCTTTCCTTTCCTTTCTTATTTTTTGGTACTGGGGATCTAACTCGGGCCTTTGTGCTTCCAAGGTAGGCACAGTACCACTTCCCCTGCCCTGGGCTCAAACTTGCAATCTTTCTGCCTCATCCTTCCAGACTTGTGAGATTACAAGCAATTACTGCCATGTCTGGCTCATCTTTTCTCTTTACTGATGGTGTGCTATGATAGAACTTTTTAATTTTGGTGAATTCTAATATATTTTTTATTTGTCATTTGGACTTTTTTGGTCATATTCAAGAAACCATTGCCTAACTCAAAGTCACAAACACTTATTACTGGGTTTTATTCTAGGAATTATGTAGCTCTTACATTTTGGCTGGTGATTTAATTTGTGTTCACTTTTCTGTATTACAGAAAAGGGGAGGAATAGTGCAAGGAGTGGTCTATATTAACTTTTTTTTTTATATCGCTACAACAAAATATCTGAGACTAAGTAATTTATGAGAAGGAAATGTTATTTTTTATAGTTCTGGAGTCTGACAAGTCTAACACCCAGAGTCCACATTTGGTGGGGGCTGCATTATGACACGGAAGATGTCACATGGTGAGAGAGTGACAGCACGCAAACTGAGGTTTCTCTTTCTCTCTTAAACAGCCACTAATCTTTTTTTTTTTTTTTTTTTTTTTTTTTTTT
>PVIC010026275.1:0-24653 GCA_004025085.1 Thryonomys swinderianus | reverse complement strand
TGTCTCCATTTGCACCTAAATGGATCTATCTTGTCATTCTTTATGGCAGAGTAATACTCCATTTTGTAAAAAAACCACATCTTCTTTATCCACTCTCCAGTTGATGGACATTTGGGTTGTTTCCAAGATTGAGCTATCACAAACTGAGCTGCTATGAACAAGGGTGTACATCTGTCTTTCCAATGTGAGTTTTTAAATTAGTACCATCCTTCTTAACTACAACGGTGACCTTTGGGTTTGCAGTCCCAACTATTCCTTTGTGTTGCTGCCCAAAAGCACCACAGAGAAGTCTTTTCTAGAAAATTCCACATAGGCCTAGTATTGCACACAGACTGTATTTCTCTTTTGGAATGTGAAACGTGACTATTTTGTAAAACATATATGTGTGGGAATTATATCTACAAACCTTAAAATTATCCATAGGTATTTATTCTAAGCCTTATTCCTGGAAGCCTACATTCCAAAAGACCATTTATCTTTTTCTTTTATTTGCACTTGGGTTTGTCAATGAGCATTAATCTGACCCCACAGATTTTGTCCAAAGTCAACAGATGAAATTGTGCTTTTACTTTTGGGAATGATTCTGTGACTTACATACATATACATTTACACTAGTTCCATGAATCAGCAGTGTAAGGTTATTTCAGAGAGAAGCAGACAGGTTTGCATGTGAACAAGGATTTCCACATCGTTTTCATAGCTTTATATTATAGCTAAAATTTGAATGTAATTCTTTTAAAAGGAGCTGTTGCAAATAAATTCCTGTTAATATATCCAACAAAAAGATTCAGATAGTGAGTCCATTTAAGTTAGCACTTTACTGAACCAGAAAATATGCCGACAGTTGGTAGAAGAAGAGTTATTTTAGTTCTTAAAAAAAGGAAAGAAAGGCTCAAACTCATTAGCATGCTCATCTCATGTAAGTACTCTGGCAACCCAGATTAAGAGCATAGTTTTTTCTTATCAGGATCATGGCATCTTTTTACATGAAGCAGTTGGATCACAAAGAAAATCCTCCTTTTTTCTTAGATACTGATGGGACAGAGACTCTAAATATTGCATTTGTTTTGACTCAGAGGCAAATTGTGGGTAATTTGAACCCCTCATCAGTTTCACAACTCTCTGTGGATTAGCTCTGTTTCCCTCAGCAAGTTTTCCTTAATCACAAAGGAAATTCGGGCTACAAATGTGTTTATATTTTCCACCAGTGAAATAGTATTATCTGACGAGCCCGCTCTGTGGTACTCAGGGTACTTTGCTTCGTAGTTTGTGTTAGGACATAAATCAGGGTACAATAGTTGGGCTATTTCAGACATAGGGCAGTTTGTCCCCATTGCAAACCACAATGTGATTGGATCTCTGAAAACGTTCCCCTGGGATAATATTTTAGTGTGACTAAATGCCAGCAGCCATCCTCCTTACCCCAGCTAGAGATCTCCAGGGACCCATGTGGTCCATTTCTGTGGTCCAGCAGCAAAAACGATAATTAACAGAAATATTTCATATTTTCATGCACATGAGCTGTGTCCTTTCTTCCACTCTCTCCTTCAAACCATCTTTTCTTCTTTCCATTCCTATACTTCACTATTTTAAAAATTTTTGTTATACCTTTCCTACCACAAGCAACATCAAATATTTCTTTTGTATTTAAGAGCTTAATAATAGGTTTCCAGGAATAAATACCACTGCATGGCTCTGAAAGTCCACAAATTCTGATCCTTTTTAAAAAGGATCCTCAAGAAACTTTAAATAACATATAATATTAGACCCAAAGAAGAAGAAAAGACACCATATGAAAATTTTAGACACCATATGAAAATTCAGTATTTTAGAGAAATCTTGGGTTCATGGGAATGAAAGCAACAATCATTGTGAACATGAAATGTGCCACATGAAAAGTACATATTCCTTGCAAACCTGTGTCTGAGAAGCATCACACATACTTTAAAAAAATACTTTTAATAATGAAACCCCACTGAGAGGTACACTTTATGCTAACTTAAAAGCTAATTTTACCAATGAAATACTGCTTCCAGGATAAGTAAATTCTCTCATGTCACCATACCATGAAGCCATCACTTGGCGTGACACTTGTAGTTGAATGTGAAGCTTACTACTATTCTGTGCAGTCTCCTGACGGAGGAAAAGAAGGGCTCACCCATCACATCACAACGTCCAAGCAGATATCACAGGCACCTTTGAGTTTTTGCCCCTCCGTTCCTGGCCACTGCTTCGTAATAAGCTTTGTGAACAGGCCTGAAATCAACTGCGGACGTTGAGCTGCCCAGGGAGGAACCTGGTCTCCCTACGTGACTTTAAACACCCTCAATAGGCTGAGGACGAACCTCTAAATATCTGTGTTTGGCTCTGACTTCTCCCCTGAGCCTCAGAGTATCATTTTTGATTGCCCAGATAACACTCACAATGGGATGGCTAATCGTCTTCTCCAATTCTTTATGGCTAACACAAATTTCTCAGTTTCCAACCACCATAAGGAGAGAAAAGACCATTCAGTCCCACTTTGGGTCCTCTCTATCTCACCTAGTTTCTCAAAGGAAAAATGAGAATGGATTTTGTTCTTTCCTTCCTCTTATTCCTCATACCTAATCTAGCAATTCTAGTCTGTTTTTCCTTCAAAATATTTATTTGATTATTGCATTCCACTTCATTTTATTCATGACAATCAAGTCCAAAACAGCATCACTTTTTTCTGGACAGGGGCCATGGTTTCCCAGTTATTTCTCCCATTTCCTTCCCTTCTCCATTCTTTGGTCCCAGAGTAGCCAGCAGTCCCCTGGAGCCCTGAACAAGTGGTGTTCCTTGGCTCAGAAGCTTTTAACACCTTCTCCTTGTGTTTATATGAAAATGCAAGTGCTTCCCACGCCCTTCTTCATGCAGACGCCCACCTGTCTTCCCTCATATACTCATCTCTCCTTTTCTAATTGTACACCAGCTTTCTACACTTCCTGTGGGATCCTTTCCCTATTTAGGAAGCTGGTACTTGTTCTCCACCATGTCTGGGACGCTCTTCATGCAACTGATACTTAGCCACTTCTAGATGTCATGTGAAATCTTCAGAAAGACTTTCTAAAGCTACTCAGCTTTAAATACTTCTCCCCAGCCATCCACCCCACCACCATCCAATCAGGCTATTTCCTTCCTAATACTTCTTACAATGTGCAATTCTTTTCTCACCTATTCATTTGCTTGCTTGTTGGTGTCGCCCCTAGAAATGAAAGCTTTGGGGGGAGAAGAACCTGGCCTTCCCTTCAGCGCAGGCCTGCATCACAGTGCCAACCTCAGAGACACACCGCACCGCATACTAAGTAGATGGGTTGATACTTACAGTTTCCTGACTGGGAGAGCTGTACTTTCTAGGAAGTACATGGATCCTATATACTTGGTCCTTGATCACTGGCTTGTACTGAAATGAAGAAAATAATTTTTTTTATTTTCATTACTGTATGTGTGTCACGCATGACTACACTCATTGCAGGGAATTGGAACATCTTAATTCTCTTTATTTCCTCCTTCCCTCCCACTCTCCTTTTTAACAACTTTCATTGTCAGCATCAGGTGCTTTTATTTTATAAGTCTTTAACAAGTGAATCATCATAAACACAATAGCCAGGCTAACAGGCCAGAAAGAAAAGAAATCGCGTAAAACAATTACACTAAATCAAGGTACACTTAGGTACATTGTGCGCGTTGGTTGATAGTAACAGTTTTTTCTTGCACTTTTTTTCCTATTGTGTGTCTCTTATTTCATACTTCATTTGTATATTGTGCTTCTTACACAAGAGAAGCCATGTGATATTCAAGGCTGTGTCTGATTTATTTCATATAAGTGAGATATTTTATATATTCTAACTATCCTCCTCTTTCCTCCCTACGGTCCTGAGGTAACCGATGAGAACTGCCTCTTCTCCCATCCACACCTTTCTCCATGCTCTTACAAAGGTATACATGCACATACACAGAGCTTTGACTGTGTTTTTAATACAAAAATAATGTTATGCATACCATCTTACAACTACTTATTTAATCTAATGATAAAAGCTAGAAGAATATGTGTAACTGACTTTTACATTTTTATGCAATGTTACATTGTGTGGATGTACCAAAATACATACAACCCTTTCCCTAATCATAAATGTTCTTAATTTCTAAGATTTTCTATCCACTAAAATGATGTTGTTATAATGCCTCTATATTTAATGTATCAAAATCAAAATCTCTATTTCCATCTTTCCCTATGTTTATATCTCCTCTAGCCTATTAATGCTTTTACTTCTTTAGGATAAATTCACCACAGAAATGCTGAACTAATGTATATGCCTATTCTGGTCTGGTAATGGTTTAAAAATGTAACCATCATGGCCTGTCAGTATTTGAAGCGTTTGTTGTTTGCAACTTCCCGCTGTGGTACTTGTGACTGCATCTCTAAGAGTGCTGTAGTCACTTTGGTAGCACAAAGACAGAAGCTATTAATTAACTGTCTTGCTTTCCTTCTTTTATTTGCCATCCTATAGACAACTCAGTAGTTTGAATTACCCAAGGGAAAGATGCTTCTTCAGTGGAAAAGATTTGTATCCCAGAAAATGTCTTCAGTTTCTGTTCCTTACTTTGCTTCTGCTATGGCTTTCTCAGCTCTGGTTTCCTGCTGGGTACCTCTGTCTCTGACAACTTTCTTGTCATGGTTTAATAAGAGTATTCTTCTACCCAAGGACTGAAGATTTCAATATTGTTTGACAGGATATATACCCACTCTTTCTCCATAAAGAAGTCTAGTTTTGCTATTTTTTTCTTATTTTTTTTTAAATTAGCATGCAGTCTAAGAACTACTTTCAGTGTCTTTTTAGGTGATTCCCTGAAATCATAACAAAAGTTAACACTCTTTAGAATATTCAAATTAGTTCATATTTGTTTCTTCTTCCCATTGAACTCCTCTGTTTATCAAGAGTGTGAGAATTTTATGTACTCTTGAGAAGCTCCTTCTCTGGTCAGGCCAGCGCTAAGCTCTAGATCAGTCCCGAGTGAGTCCACACTCTGTAGCAGAACCTACCAACTCATTCCAGGCACAGTGCTTCAATGCTGGCCTAAGTTGCAGAAGAATACATAATAGTGCAATCATCTTTCAAAAAGTTGCTAATAACTTTTATGCCAAATATAAACCAGGATAACTTTGACCATTAAGAAAGAAAAAATCATTTGGGAAGAGAACCACAAGGTGGAAGGAAGAGGGAAGGACAGGAGAGGAAGGGGAAGAAAAAGCAAAAAGAATCAGACAAAATCTTCATCTGACAGATTAGGGGTGAATTCAACCTTTTTTATTCCCTTTGGTCCATAGTCTAAGAAAGAGCATGCAGGACAGGAAATCTGACCTCCCTAACCTAGAGGGAGGAGATTGGACTCCTTTTTATTTTAATTGCTTAAAATTGTAGAGATGACCCTGATGACATATGGGTCCCTCCCCAGAAGCACAAAGTTTCTGAGAACCCAACCTACACCCAAGGTCTTCTAGGACTCTCCAAGTTGATGTCCCAGCTGATAATTCCTTCAGGCCAACACATGAAATGTCAGCTGCCTGGGCAGTGTCCACATTTACTCAAGTGCTGGTTTACAAACTAAAAACATTCGACCATTTACTTCACTGGGATGTCATGACACACAGTTTCAGAGCTGCTGTGTTTCTATCCTGGAAACACACAGGGGGATTCATTACATACTTGTGTGCATGTGTGTTGCATGTGTGTGTTGCTATGAGGTAACATGCATGTTTATCTGGGGTGCTAATTCTGATTGGTTTGGAGAAGACTAATCATTTCTCCTTCCGTTCTGTGTTCACACATGTATGCCTGTACTTACATACCTAGATCACAGGTACACGATTGGAGAGCAAAACATTTAAGGTAACTTTTTTTTTACCTTGTTAAAAACAGCAAGGTAGCTTTCTATAGAAAGAACAATGAAAGAAAAAATAGAAAAGAACATGAACTTCTAAAGTGGTGAAATCTAATAAGAAATCTGGTGTTGTACCACAGTACAGAAAGCACAAGAGTCAATGATGTCCATTTTCCCAAAAAGGAATCTGAAGTTTGAATCTAAAAGAAGTGTCCACATGAAAGAAAGGTTTACAAGATCTGTTTCCTTACTGTAGTTAAGTGCATAGTTAAGTGCTAAGCTGGGAGTCCCAGTCCTATATGGAGTGCACATTCGGGTTACATAAACAATCTGTGCTGAACTTGGTATTGGGTGAATTAAGATGAGTTTATTGGCAACATTTTGCATAAACAATATATGACAGGCAAAGATTCAGCAAGCTGTACTATTAATCTGCTGCCCAAATTCCTTAGTTGAAGATGTTCTTCAAATTATTGTTTGTGTTTGTTTTGTTAACATGGAAATATTTCTGCTTAATTTTCTTTAAAAGGTCCATGTTTTAAAAACTGCCTTGCTTCATCTTAAGAAGAAACTACATTGTACTTTTTATGGTTTGAATTAGCCTGCTTAATGATTTTTAAATACATTTACACACCCACAGGATATTTTAAAGAATTAAAGTTAATATGTAATTAGATATTTGTTTCAAAAACTGATGTAGAGCTTAAATCCTAGAGCCAAACACTTCATTGATTTGGTAGATGGTTTGCTATTGAATATCACGCATTTTCTTTTCATATGAAACTGAGTGCTAAGTGGTTGGTTGAACTCAACATTAAGAAAAAAAAATAGTTCATCTTCCTCATTCACTTATTCTTAAAATATATTCAAGCAACAAAAATTCCACAAATGCAAAGAGTGTGCTGGTCCCACTATTACTAAAATAGTTGCACTAAGAAATAAGTTAGATACATTTGTATTTTATTATTAAGGATCTACATACCATAGAGTATCTTAAAAACCAATACTACAGGAAACTAAAATGTTAATATCAAACTAAGAAGGTAATTCCAAAATTCAAAAGTATACAAAGTCATATTTATTCCTTCCCCTCATTACATCCCTACACCAAATTTCCTATGGAAATTTCCCATTCTAAAAAGATTGTCATACTACTAGAGCTCATTTGCATCTATCAGTGCTCATATCAACGAGAAGACCCGGTATTTGCCTATCAGTGCTCTATTGATTTCATTCCTTAGCGTGTCCTCCAGGTGCATCCATTTGCACATAAATGAATCAATCTTGTCATTCTTTATGGCAGAATAGAGCATGTATATAGGGGGTGGGGAGGTGTGGATGGGGATATGGGTAAAAATGAGAATTGACTGTGTCATATATTGGTACAAATTCCCCAATGTTATGTGTGATTGTGAGATGTATACAAATTGTACCAATAAAGAATGCAGTTTAAAAAAAGTACATAAAGAAAATGGTGAAATAATAGAAATTACAGATTAAAGAGTATCACTCAAATACAAAACAGCAATTTGTTGAACGTAACTACAACACTAAATCAAATCTTGATCAAAAAGTAAAACTACTTTTTTTTCCTACTCAGCAATGCAAAATTGTCTATAGATCTACATGTGCCCCTTGGAGAAAAAAAGAAAGACAGCTTTCTGGGTTAGGGTGATGGCCATTGCAGTCAAAAAGCAAAGAGTCATATTTATCTTCAGAAAACTGAGCGCTAGGAATGATTATGAGAGTCCAAAATTGGTCTGTAGGGAAACCCGCAGTCTCATCCTCAGTCCCTCTGTACTGAATGAACTTGTTACTAGGCCTCAGAAAGAGACAGCCATGATTCTATGAGTCACATGACTTATAAGTAACTTAAACTCCAATACTCTAACACTGACAGTGTTTGCTCTTTGCTTTTTCACCCTCCTGCCAATCTCACACAAAGCTTAAAGGCTAATGAATGACTTCTGCTTTAACAAAATGCCACGTTGTGTTAAATTCTTTGTCTGCTTTACATTTATCCTCCTTACACTCACATGGGATAAGGACTATTAGTATCTTTGCTTTACAGATATGTACAGTGAGAATTAAGAAATGAAGTGCCAGGCATTACACTAAGAAATGTTCAATTTCCATTTCAGTCATGCCGCCATAATAGAACAGAATTCAAAGGCCTAGTTCTGTTCCCCGAGACCCCGTTCACCGAATCAGTTACTAAATCTTGTGCACCTCTCAAACATTTCTGAAATTCATGCTTTTCTTTTCATTTACTGCCATTGCCAAACTCGAATTTTCACTCCATGGTCCTAAGGATAATAATTTCTCAATTGACTTTTTGTTTTTTCCATTCTAATTTCTGTACCACCCTGACAGACTCTTCTTGTGTTTTCTGCCTGTTCTTTTCTCTTTCTCTGAAGTTTCCCTTTTCTTCCCTTTTGTTCCTGCTCAAAATTATTCATTTTTTTCACCATTAAACTGATGCCACTAAAGCACAGATAGCCAAGTATTTCTAAAACCCAGAACGTTGGTCCTACTATCAGATTATGTAATTTCTGGTAGACAAGACTCATTTAATATATAAAAACATCCTCCTTGTTCAAGAAAATGAGATATTTTTAAATAATAAAAATAGTAATAATAATGATATCTTCTATCTTTTAAAGATAAATACTCAACAATTCTTTGATGTAAATTTTATTATCTTCATTTCCACCAAGCAAACTGGAGAGTACAGAGGCAAAGGCACTTCCCTCAAGCAAACTCTTGCGGTCACACACCTAGATCTATATAAGGTGTCAATAAATATGGGTTGAATTTAATTGAATTTAAAATTAAAAAGCAAACCAATATTTAAGAAAGTCTCTCTTGCTAAGGCACCAAAAGGCAGTAGGGGCACTCAAGCAGTTATTCAGGAACCTGGGCTTTTTTATTGGCATTATTTTAGTTATACATGATAACATTCATCATAGGGACTTTGTACCTGTACACAATATATCTTGTGTTTTCTCTCTCTCTTTTTTTCCATTCTCCTCCACTCTCTTCAATCCTTATTTCCCTTCTTATCTATAAAAGCTTTGTTTCAGGAAGACACTTCCAAGATGGCAATCCCTGATCTGCCACTAGTCAGCTATGTGACTCCAAATAATTGCCTTATTTCTGCAAACTTCACTATAAAACACTTGAAATAAAGTATCATTGGTTTACTTCAGATACATATCATGTACTTTAAATGTGGAAATACATATAACATGCACAGTAAGCCATCTGACCCTAAAGTGGGCCCTAAGTGAAAATCAATTTTATCATAATGATTGTGTAATAACAGAATAGCAAACAATAATCAGCTCTTCAATGTAAGATTATATGTTTTCCGGTTAGAAATTTCAGTGCTGTTTTTATTATATATATATATATATATATATATATATATATATATATATGATCATTGTTATTATTATTATTAGTTTTATAAGACCTGATGAGAATTAGACCTGAAAATGGCCATTAAACACTCCAGAGAAAGCTGACAGGTTGACAGGTTCCTCCAGGTTTCAACATAATCATTTCAAAGCCATAAAATCTAGACTGAAAGCCAAAATATCTAACTCCCTCCCCCTAAAAATGCCATTTATGTAAAGTAAGCCTGTTTAAAGATCCTATATTTTATATTTTCTGCATAGGCTTGCTATGCCCAGAAGAATGAGAATGAAGATAATCATTGGCCAAAGAGATAGGTGAAGGTCATGAACAAAACTCTTTCCTCTAACTTAAGTATCTTAGTTCTGACCAAAATAAAGACAAAAGCATGTATTGTTACTGGGGACTATTTGCTCAAGGGGTGAGTCAGAATTTCACACATCTCTGAATGGGAAGAAGGAATCCCTGGAACTTACGGACTTCTGGCCAAGGATCAGTTAACCACATGCACGTACAAACTGACCAGGGTGCCAGGCAGCCTGCCACGCGTTTGCACTGTGAGGTTAAGAGCGAAACGAGCCATCGCCCAGAGCTGAGGTTCTGCGTAGTGTGGCTGCACATATGCCCCTTCTCCTCTTCCCATCAGGTACGCTCAGCTCCTCACTTAGCGGTCATTCATCCAGTGAGTAAATAAAACCTGCTTCTTGACATACATTCCACAGACAAGCGAGGCTTTAGGACACGGAGAATTAAATATGCCAAAAAGAAATTATAGAAGGCTGTGAAGCCACAAAGATTTGGGGTGGTGAAGGTATTAGGACAAACTTTGCTGAAAATCCAGTGTGAGCATTACTCAATCTTCTTTGATAAACATTCTTAGGGTAGAAACATTTAATGGTGGCCTGTCCAGAAATCCCCAAACAAATACATTGGGCTATTTGAGGTTTAAAGTGTCGGGGTTTATTTTGCTGTATCATCTGTGTGTGCTTTACTGTTGTATTTCTTTTGGTTAATTTTACTTCCTCCTGGGAAGCAAAATGTTCTGCAATAACAAACACTGTCTGTGGTAAGTCCCTAAAACTCCAGCACGACAGATTGCAAAGCCTGCTGTCCGTCCCAGATACGCATGCATTGTTTCTCTCCTCAGCTGTTTTCTTTTCTCCAGCTCCGTCTCACATATGTGTCATTTTCCTCTGGTTACCCACCGCTGAGTGCCCCTTGCAGAAGATGTTTTGCCATTCACTGCAAATGTGTTATCCAAACAAAAATCCAAAAACCTATTTGACGTGTACAAATTATTGACATCCCAATAGTAGAAATATTGTGCCATTTTTCTGTTTTCCTTCTGTCAAAATCTGTTTTTAAAACGTAAGTATATTTTAAATTAAGATGTGTTTTTAATTTAAAGAAAGGTATGAAGCAAAACACTGTCCATAATCTTGGGACATACTAGTCAGACATTATTAGTGGTATTTTTTTTATTTAATAGGAATTCACTTCTAACAGTCCTAAACCCAAAAAATTAATTAATTGAGTCTCAAACTCAATAAAAAATCTGATATTCTAGAGGAGGATCTCATGGTACCTACAGGTACCAAGTTATTCTTCTGGAATTGCAAGCACTATCCCATCATTCTCAATGTATCCTGGTTTGGCAGGAGATTATGATTGTCCCGACTTGGAGTGCAGGGAGACCACACGGTCTATCTGAAGAAAGTTGATCAGTCTCCAGCTGACGGTCTGTATGTAGCACTGAAGATCTGTGCTTCCTCAAAAGATGCCAGATCTGGATTTTAGGTACCATCCTCTAATACTTAGTGTTAGTTCAGTCTTTGCTTTCATTTCTTAGGACAAAACCACTACTACTTACATGCTACTAATGTGCAACTTCTTTTAACTTTGAAGTTCTACAACTTGGGACTACTATACTGTCTTTTGGAGTCCAACAGCTGAATGTCCAGCTCTACTTATGATATTAATGTGTACACTACAAGTCAGGTTAAACAGGTCTGTTTTGAATGCGTCTGAAGAGACATTAGTTAAGAAAACTGATGAAGAGACTGATAAAGAAGTACAAGTATAGTGAGAAATGACCTTTATTGATTTGCCAATTTCTGCATTGAAATCATTTTTATTGCTATAAATCTTCACAGAGCAACCACTAAGCGTATTGCAATACATAATCCAAGTCTTCCTACCGTGACGCTAGTCATCATGAAAATGAAGTATCATTGGCATCATTATTCTGATTCTAAATGAAATTAGATGGAGACTCAGAAAATTTATGTGATTTGACCAAGATCACACAGCTAATAAATAATCAAGCCAGGACTAATGCATAAGTCTGCTAGGCTTCAAATGCTGTGTTCATCTTCTACACCCAGATCCTTCTACACTCAGATCCAAAAATATGCAGCACTTAGATTTTATCGTACAAATATGCTGCTCCGAACATGCAGTTTCTATATGATATCTATGAGAGAAGCATGAAGACTCAAAGAAGAAAGCAACTGGTATGTAGTTCAAACAGCTGTAAATCCCTAGTCAGCAATGTCAGGGGAGGTTGGTAGTGCTAGAAAATATAACCTTAATACTAAAATTTCACATTGTCATCTGCATAATAGGACAACTGGTAATATTGTGCATTTTATCAGGTTTTTTAGAAATGGAGCATGGGATAAGGTCTCAGAAAAGTTAGTAGTTGAGAGATGATTCTTATCTAGACAATGGTGTGAAGAGAGCAAGAGAAGGTAGGAGGCTAGTTGGGCAAAGATGAGCTTTTAGGGTGATCTAGTCTCCAGGTGGCTGAGGCGTTTGGAACTTGCATCACGTCTCTGAGACCATCTCGCCCCTGGGGAGAGGGCTGTATCCTCCTTCCCATGAGTCACTGGGCTCTGTCTACTGGCCTCTCTGGTGCTCTGTGGAGGGGTGAATCCCACAAACCAAGAGCGTCCTCCAGAGAAGAGCACAGGTATGAACACTGGGCAGGTGATACAGGCAAATGTGTCATGTGGGAGGCAAAGATTTGGGGATGCTACTGACAGTGGGAGACCACCGTTTTCTCAGCAAAGGTGTATTTTCTTCTTGGCAAGGAGATTTTTTTTTTTTAACCATGAATGGAATTCAGGACTTTGCACTTGCCAGCCAAGTGCAGCAACACTGAGCCCCCAAATTTTCCAAATCTGTGCTTCTTTATTCTCTCCAGTGGACACCTTTTCTTTTCCTCCACGCAGTTTACTTCCAGAGATATGTATCATGGCTAATCAGTGATCCACATGAATTCACACACTATGAAGTGATGATTTTAACAATATTCATTCCAAAATATTACAATGCAACAAAGACAATTCAGTCAATATCTAGGATATTGCTGTGAGTGTTATGTTATAGTAAATGAGTGAAAAAATACTATTGAATAAAGAGAAGTTAGAATTCTGTAACCTCAAAGTGACAACATCAGAAAATTTTATCTCCTCCCTGGTGGACTGGGAACCCAACTACTCTTCTGCTGATAGGGCCCCTCCTCTGCTACGGTTTTTTGTTTTTTTTTTTTGAGACAGAGTCTCGCTTTCTAGTCCATGCTGGCCCTGAGCTCACTATGGAGCCCAGGCAAGCCTGGAACTCAGCAATCCTCCTGTCTCTGCTTCCCGAGTGCTGGGATTACAGGCATGAGCCATCACGCCCGCCACTGTGGTATGTGGTATTGATTGCCGGTGGGCGTGAGTCGCCACACCCAGCATTGTATGTGGTTACCGGATATTGAACTCAGGACCTTGCACTTGCGAAGCAGGAACCAGAACCACTGAACTAAATCTCTGGCCCCTCTGCTACTATTTTGTATTGAATTCTTTATTGGTACATTTTATAGACACATCATGATCACACAAAACATTGGGAATTTGTACCAGTGTATGCTATGAGTTAATTCTCATTTTTAGCTATTCCCCTACCCACCCTACAATCCCCTCTTCATTTCTCTTAATAAAATGATCTCTACAAATACAAAAGAACTTTTTTCAAAATAATGCCACGAAAAATTCTATGTGCACCTTGTATCTCTGACAAAAATGATATTATCTGTAATAGTTACGGGAGTTAAATATAAATCATTATGTTTATATGTTATCTCAAATGCATAGTTATATTATGATGATGATGAGCTTTTTAAATTCAAAAGTCATATTTTGTGCCTAATTTTTCTACAGTAAAAAGCAAATGAACAGATAGTCTGTAATGTTTTTTACAGTATTTTGGCAACACAAAAATGAGCTGACACAGTTTATTCCAAAATATTTGATGTTTTCAGATTGTCAACCTCTTTGCTTACAGCAAGGCTTGATCCAGGGCCCAGCTTATCTGCTGGTGATTCTGAAGCTAGAAGGAGATCTGTGGTCTATGTCTGGTAGCATGGGTCAAAGTGAGGTTTTTCCACTGGGAGCAGAGGAGGGGCCTCTCAGCAGAAGAGTAGGTGGGTTCATAGTCCACGAGGCAGGAGACAAAAATTTCTGATGTCATTTTGAGGCCTCAGGATTCTAACTTGCATGCTTCCCTTTGATAAGAGAACTAAAAAGATTTTTTAATCCTTGTCAGAAATGCCCAGGATCTCAGGGGTAAAAGTCTACAATTCAATTTCTTCAAGTACATCTTACAAATTAAGACTGAATCTATCCAGCTTATAGAGGTCAAGAACATATAAAGATTCCTTTCTGAACATTTAACTTAGTATTTCTTATTCACTAAAGAGGCTACTATAAGTCAAGTTCACCAGCATATACAAGGTGTAATCACAAAATACAGTGAATGTTTGGGCTGGAGATTTAGCTCAGTGGTTCCCGTGCCTGCCTCACAAGCACAAGATCCTGAGTTCGATCCCGGTAACCACATACAACAATGCTGGGCATGGTGACTCACCCCCACCAGCCATCAATACCACATACCACAGTGCTGGGCGTGGTGGCTGACAACTGTAATCTCAGCACTCGGGAGGCAGAGACAGGAGGGTTGCTGAGTTCAAGGCTTGCCTGGGCTACATAGTGAGCTCAGGGGCAGCCTGAACTACAAAGCAAGACCCTGTCTCAAAAAAAAATACTGTGAATGCTTGAATTAAAAAAGTATTATAATGCAATATCTACTTCCATTAATTTACCTAAAAGCACCCCCACCCTGGTCACACATAGCCATGTTCTTACCACTTCCTGAAGCCCTTCTGGAAATTCTCTTCTATGAATCTCCAGTTGTGATGCTATGGCGGCCTTGATGTCCTAAAGCAATTCAAAGGATTTACATTTTATGGTCATTTTGACTGAGGGAAAAAGCTGGAGCTCTTGAATCAGTTTTTATTTGACAGAAATTCCATAAACATTTTGAATCAGTTCAAGACACTGAGGCAGTCACAATTCCAGAATGGGTGTGCTTGGAGTGAGGGGGGTTCTTTTGTGACAGATTAATAGCAATAGATCTTCACAGTAATTTTTAATTTTTCACTTAAACATTGCGAACATACCCCAAAATTTTACTGTTAAATTTTGGTAGAGTTATTGCAAAGCTTTGGAGTGAAAATACTGACCCATCTGATTCACACACACCCTAAACCATTGTGTTCCCAACTGCCCTCCCTGCAGCCACCCTGTTCACACTCCAGAACAATCAGCAAATCAGAGGTGAAGGTTCTCCACCTTTAGAATAAGATCTCTACAGGTACGCGATGAAATAAATACTGTATGTTATTTGGCTTTGTGATAACTGATGACAAGGTGCCTCTTCCAATACGCTGCATAAAGTAGAAATTTCATTGCTGTAAGGACAGTAATCATGGCAATTCTATGAATATGCCAAATGCTCCCTAACATAAGTTTCTTTTAATCATAGGACATATCCTGTCGGCAGTGCTGTCTTTCTACCAGTCCACTACTCCTTGACTGCTCCCCATAATCATGCTCCCAGTGCAGAAATTACTCTTCCAGGCAGCCTTCCCTGAGCACAGAAGACGGAAGTGATCTTTTCTGATTCCTAGACTGTGGGTTGCAACCATCATCACTGCATGGACAATGCCGCAGACCCTTGCATGGGTCAGGCTATTGGACTCTGCACACCATCATATAACTTCAGGGACCGTATCACAGACCAAATCAATAACTATTTATATAGCTAGAAATTATGCTACATGGACCCCCGCTGTCATCCTGCTCGATCTTACTAGGACCAGTTGAGAGCTTTAAAATGTATGCTATATGTTTCCCCCAACTACTTTGAGATGATTCCCTTCACTCTTATATCTCCATTTTTCCGGGCTTTAGGTCAGTAACCCAGAAATACTTATATATACATTTCACATGTACAATAGTCATTTCTTAGGTTTACTCCACATTGCTCTCTGTCATGGTTTTCTTGATCATGCATGTTGTCTTATCTTTTCCCAACATTTTCCTGTTCTTTATTTTTAAAAACTGCTTCATGGAATCTCAGGGCATGCCCTCTTTTCGCTGTTTCATCATTTTTAATGAAGTATCTCTGTTGAAAATGTGATTTTTCTTTGTGATTTTTGCCACTGAATCTTCTTGATAGGTTTGTTCTAATTATAAAAATAGTTTTAATCAACATCTCATTGATGTCGTGGTAAATAGCAGATTAATGACCACAGTATCTTCCTCATTTTTGGTAGGTATGCTCCTTTGTGATGGGACTTTGAGATTTCCTCCTTAACAGAGAGAGGCTAGCCAGACTTGATGACACATTCCTATAATGCTACTTACTAGGGAGGATGAGGCAGGAAGACTGCAAGTTTAAGACCACCCTGGAATCTTACTGTTTCAAAACAACATTTTTTAGAAGTCCTAGAGGTATAGTTTAGTGATAGAACACTTATACAGTATGTGTGAGGGCCAATGTTCACTCTCCAGTACTGTAAAAAAAATAAGTGAACAAATGGAATCTATTTTCACAGTCCTTAAACTTGAGCTGTAACTTGAACTGATAAACAGAATATGATAGAAATGATGATAGAGGACTTCCGAGGCACAGGAGACTATATGGCTTCTGTTCTCATGCTCTAGGAACACTGTGCTGAAACTACCATGTAAAGAAGCCTGACCAAACTACTGAAAGAGAAAAGGGCTCATGAGCGAAAAGAACCCTTCCCATTCAGGCCTACAGACCACCCAGTTGACAGCAAACACAAACCATCAATGACATGAATGGGCCCATCTCCCACCACCCAAACCCACTTGAGTCACCGAACAACTACCATCGCATGAATGAGGTGAGAACAACTCAGTGTATTAACCCACACAGTTAAGATGGTTATTAAGCCAGCAAATTTTGGAATGGTGTGTTGCCTAATCACAGCTCACAAGTAAAAGCAACACCAATGGGTAAGAGATAACAGACATAGTTTTCCAAAGAAACACAACTATTTTGTTGTTGTAACCAAATCCATAAACATTTCTGACATTTTTGGAAAGTCTTGGAGCTCATAATATATTTTTAAATCTCTACCTTTATGTCTTCACTTCTCTGCTGTACGAAGGAGGCAGAGCAAGGACTGTACTGTCTTCATTGCCTTGAGGAAGGTAGCTAACTTGGGGCAGCACTGACTTCGCAGGGACTCACAACAGCTGAGGGCCAGCTCAGAATCACAACGCACGCCACAGTTCTCTGCACTTTACTGCTTCCTGATCCCTCTGCCTCGATGGAATAGTATCAATCTGAAATTGCAGGACAGGATCAAAACTAGATTTGCATTGACTAAATTATTGATTATGAATTTTTTAAAGCCCAGTCTTTGGCACCACTAATGTTCATTTGTCACTGTTCCATTTTTTTTTATAAAAAGATACTCATGTGCATCTTAAGTAAAATTTAGCTCACAAGTTTCTAATTCATTTTAATCAAATTTTTATTTAACAATAATTCTTTGATGTTCAGTAGTGCCTTTGAACCATTTTATAAGCCATTTATACCTTTTATCTTTGAATTATCCAGACATCTTGCCAAGGGAATTCAAAATCATATTTCATTGTTTTTGTACAAAGTTCAGAATATAGGGTGTTTCTAATCTAGATATACTATAATTTTGTTACTGTCAAGGAAGGGACTGTATAATTGTGGACCCCAAAGAGGAAAATTTATAAATCATATAAATTTATTCTTTTCACATGTTGGTATAATTCAAAGTGGGCTTTGGGGGACTTGTTTTGAATTCTAATGAAGTCTTCATTTGCAAGCTATGAGAGCAGACACCATTTTAAATACTAACTTAGAAAAGGGCACATGAAGAACAAAATCTTAAGTAAACATCACTCCTCCAACAATAAATTACTTAAAAACAAAAATATATTTGTTCTTTCAAAAGTCTAACTCATAAGTAACATGTATTTAGTGATCCATCTAAATGAAAGGGGCTTTCTTTTTCATCTATCCAGAATTAAACAGCATAACATTGACATACTATCTACTATGTGCCTGAAATTGTTCTTACTACATAACATCTCTTTCTCTGTTCATTCTCTTCATTTATCTTTGTTATGTGACTCAGTTAACAAATGAAGTTTACACTTAGAAATAAATACTCATGGCTGAACCTGCCTCTATCAGGTGCTATATGATGGATATTAAAATGGCTTGTGTGAACTTATGGAGAGAAATGAATCTCTGACTCTCATTTACTTCATGCATTAAAGATGTCTACTTATCTGCAATACTTAAATTTGTGTAACAGTGCATCCTACTCTATAATATATATCCTTGTTGCTATCATTAGATTTTTACAAAGAACACTCAGTCAAAATCTTTGTTAATATGCTTCACAATAAACCTTTTTGTTTTAGTCGGGCATATAAACTGCCCTAGAAAGTGATGAAAATCTACACCCATTGGTGAGGCACATACCAGAGCCCATGCAGGGTACGGAACAAGGGTAAGCTGCTGGGACCCCTGGAGCAGCCGTTCCCGATGAGGAAGAAGAATGTCACATCACACCGAGTAATTCCCGTGCTGAGACATCTTGTCCTAATTTCTACTAGAGAGTGAGGAGCCAATTACCTATTTTAACCAAAAGAATTTTATTTTTGCCTAATTGAAATATGCAACATGAGAAGAAACCATATTTTCCACCTCACACTATTATAAAATGTGAATTAGAATTGTCATATATTAATTCAGCTCTACCTCATTTTTTAAAAACTTTATGAAATAGTCATTAGCTATTTATCTTTCTAGTTTCCCACTGTGGAAATTTGAGACAGAAAGATATCAAGTCTTACGGTCCCGGAAGTAATGCATGAGGTAGTCAAACTAAATTCGTGGGATCAGACACCTCACCCTAACTTGTCTGCTATTTGTGAAGTCAAGATTCTTGTGAAAACAAATACAATACTATATACAAAATGGTTTGCAGACACCAATGAATCTTATCATTTTGACTAAAATATGAAAAAGTCAACGCTGGATTTTAAAGACACAGATACAGATTTGCCAACAGTGCAAATTAATTACTTTGCAAATACCTGTTTATTGAACAACAACAAAAATGAAAAATAAGAAAAGTATAGGAAACAAAGGAAGATTGACTTTTAAAATATTCTAGATATAATTGTTTCTGCCTCCTTTCGTGCTTCCCTCAAGTATTTATTAGACGCTGAGTAGAAGAACATTTATGAGATTAATTGTAGGGCTTATTTCAATGGAGCTACTTTGAAGACCATACTTAAGCATAGACTGGGGGATACATTTTTCTTTCTCATCTTCACTCACTGTAATAGTTTTTTTTCTTCTCTGTGAGTCCTGTTTTATATGCCGTTTGGGAATATTAGACTCCCCCCACCTATGTAAATTCCACTTTACCAGTTTGGATCAAATAGCAGTTGAGTTTAGTAAGTCCATAAAAAAGACAGAAAAGAACTATTGATGGGACCATTTCTAAAACTTTATGATACAATAAAATGGTGTCATTTTAGAGGAATATTATATTTCAGTACTTACTATCACTCTGTTACACAAGGTAAATGGTTTAGTATTTGAAATGAGCAGAATTAGCAACATCAGTGCCATCATGAACTGCCAGCTTGGGTCCAGTCAACTTACTGGAAACCCAAGGTCATTTTCTTCATTTGAAAAAAGTGAAGATAATGAGGGGATTCCTTATTCACTTTAAAGTAAAAAGGAAATGCCTCCCGCATCACAGAACACCTTCTAGACAGACTTTTCCTTTTCCTGTTTGTCCTCTTCCCCACCACTCCCCTTCATTCTTCAATCATCTCTTCACCAACTGTGTCAAAGTTAAAGAAAAACTGTGTGGAGAACAAAACTCCTTGTAATTTTTAGATACATAATGGTCTACGATCACATGACATCTTTCATGTGAGGTGAAAGGTTTTAAAAAATGGATTCGCTGGGAATATTAATTTCAGTAGATGCCTTGAAAGAACTAAATCAACTGTTCTAGCTTTCTTGGTGGGTATCTACTTTGGTAAAAAAAAAAAATAGTAAGGTTGATATATGAAATGAAAAATGAAGATTGGCACAATTCAAGAATTATAGAATTGGGGCCAGAGATTTAGCTCAGCGGTTCTGGTGCCTGCCTCGCAAGTGCAAGGTCCTGAGTTCAATCCCAGTAACCACATACAATGCTGGGCGTGGTGACTCAACACCCACCAGCCATCAATACCACATACCACAGTGCCGGGCGTGGTGGCTCACACCTGTAATCCCAGCACTCAGGAGGCAGAGGCAGGAGGATTGCTGAGTTCAAGGCTTTCCTGAGCTACAGAGTGAGCACAGTGCCAGCCTGAACTACAAAGCGAGACCCTGTCTCAAAAAAACAAACAAAAAAAAAAGTATAGAATTTTGGGGGTGAGTAGGGATGTGGGTAAAAATGAGAATTGACCTGTGTCACATACTGATACAAATTCCCCAATGTTGTATGTGATTTTGAGCTGTATATAAAATGTACCAATAAAGACTTCAATTAAAAAAGAATTATAGAATTTGAAGGAACATTCAAAAGAAAAATGATGGGCATCAAATTCAAAAATTACAAAGTTGTGAGTACCTAGTATGTGCTGGGAAGAGTATATCCTTCTCCATGAAGAGTGTATCCTGTGGGAAATACAAGTTACTCACTTTTATTTGTTCCTTATTTATAAGAAAAGGGCAGTGTAGGTTGAGAGGTGAAGGGCAACCTATTTAAGCAGCTTCCATTGAGCAGATCCTCCATTCTGGGCAAGGTGAGTTGTAAAAGAGGGGGATGAAGATTCAGAGAGGAGAAGCAGCAAGCAAAAATATATTAGATGTGAGCGACTCTGACCTGTTGGTGGACCACAAGAATGTCAGCGAAGGACAGAAAAGGGGGGGAAATGTTAAGACAAAATATCAGCTACAAAATACCCAGCTACAAGTTGTATAAAGTCTCATAGGCCAGGTGAGTGGTTTGAATTTTATGTTATTTTTTGTGGTAAGAGCCATTGGTGGGTTTTGAGAAGAGTGACTTATCTCGGTTATTAGTTTGAAGGAAACTCTTGCTGCTGCTGTACACAGCACTGATGGGCCTTTCTCCCGATGTCCTTTCTGTTTAACTTCGCCTGCAAGATGTACATACGCTTCTAAACGGTGAGCTAAAATTACAGTGTCCTCTTTTCAGTTACATGTGTCAGGTATTGTCTCTCAGTGACAAGGAAAGTGACTAAGCCAGGTGGAAATTATTTGTCCAGGTTAAGGCAGCCTGTCCCTGATGCCATATTAATGTGTCCCCCAAGCCTGGAATTCTGGAAAGGATTTTGTGAAAGAAAGAGGAACAATATAGTCTGAGGTCAAGAAGAAATGTTCAGAAGACATTGCCTTAAATGTTTCCCTTTTGAGACACAAATTTCCCCAGGAGATGGAAAGTAGGGGAGAAATTGATGCAGTTTCCTTTTTGTCTCAGTTGTGTGTTGAAAGTCCCTGAAGCCACTGCCAGGACCCTCTTCCCACCTTCTCAGGGTGTCTTTCTTTATTCTACTGCTGGTTTCAAGCCAAAATGTGGGAGCAGAAGCTCTTGAAAGCAACACAGGACATGACAGAAGTCCCTAAGTTGAACTTTGACAATATATAATTACCCTCCAAATTTCAACTGACCCCATTATTCAAATGACTGCTCTTCTCGGAGTGCCCCTCATTGTGCAATCCTCACCCATGAAAGAATGGAAAGATGTTCAGAGCCTGCAAGGAATGTTTCAGTACATCAAAGTGCCAGGTGGATTCTTTTGGAAAATCACTGATGAAATATAATCATGTAACGCTTAGCAACCCTTTGAAAGAGGAAGAGTCTTATACTATGATCTGTGATAAGTATAATTAAGAGAGTTTTAGACTGCATGTGCAATAAAACCCAAGCTTTGGAGTCAGTAAGGAACCGTTTCGATTTTGAGCTTCTTAATTTATTGATATTTTGACCTAATGCTAATTACTTGACCTTTGTAAACCTGTTTCTTTCCTGAAATGGGCATTATGACTCTAACTACCCAGAAAATTGCTTTTAAAAATGAGGCAGTAAAAGTGTGTGTGTGTGTGTGTGTGTGTGTGTGTGTGTGTGTGTGTGTGTGTGTGTAAGTATAAAGAGTTGGAGAGGAAGAGAGGGAGAATCATCCCTGAGCTGGCACATAATGTGGTAGAAAGTCAAAGATAACGTTTGCCCACAGGAGGAAGGAGTGGCAGAGGGCAGTACACAAAGGGCAAGGTCTCCCTTGTCCAGTAGATTTCTCTGACGCCCTCTGGGACCAGACTTGAGTAGAAAGGGCCAGAAATCCATTTCCCTTCCAACTCCTTCAGCACCTTTGCTTCCTTGTCTGTCTTCCTCCTAAGTCTCCTACAAGGTTACTGCTCCATGTAACTATTGCTTTACGTCCCATCCTAAATAATTTGCCTGGTCATTCTACTTTTTCCTGCCGGCTACTCCGTCAGCCTCTCCTTACAGCCACACGTCACCACTTATTCCTGCTCAGTTCATGCAGCTGCATTACCTAGAGCTTCATTTCCGTTCCTTTGCCTGTTCAGCTATTGACCTTAAAAATCGAGTTCAGCCCAATATAATGTGCCCTAAAATGGATCCCAACATAGAAAACGGACATACATGGAAAACCAGGAGACATCGCAATAAAGTAATGTATTGATGTTAGTTTCAGTTTCAACAAATCCTCTAATTTAAAACAAAACAGTTAACTGCAGGAGGAATTAGGAGATATACTGTAACTCTCTGAGTTATGCTTGTAGTTTTTCTGTACACTAAATTATTCCAAAATAAAAATGCTCACACTTTAAAAAGGGAATTCACCCTCTAACTTTTCCTATAACAATCTTCATTCTCTCTTCCTTTTTTCCATGAATACATTACATACTTATCCTGTGTTCTTAAATATTTTTTTTTGCAAAATGAGGAGCATAGGAATAAAGCACAGCTAAGAGGTGGAGAAAGATGTTTCCATTGTATTCCATGATATTGTTTCAGTCTGTATGTAGATGCATGAGTGTATGTGTGTGCACACTTACAAGATCTATGGGTTACTAAAGAGCAGAGCTAAATGGCACTGTTCTATTTCAAGACATTTTTCTTTTCCTCTTACCCATTAAGCTACACCAACTATAGGAACATTACATAATTTTTGTCATAGGAACTTATATAATATGCATAGAAAGTGACTATAATGAAACAGACAGCAGAATCTGTCTGAGCTTTAGGACTATAAGTGATTTTTAATATTTTATTGTATTTCTTCACATATATTCTTTGTGATAAGAAATAATTTACACAAGAAATTTATCACAGCAGTTGCCTCTGGAGATGGAAGTTAGAAATGGGACTTAAAGTAAAGGTTAAGACAGATACTCATTTGTTTCTTAAACATAAAAGAAAATACCATATGACACTTAAGGGACACATGCAAAAACAAAAACAAAAAGCTAAGGAATTTTTGGCATTACTCCAACTCTACTTTTTAACTAAAAGTAAACTAATCAAGTTGTGGCTATGCACCGAGTGGATGATTTTACTATCTGTTCTGAAATCCCAAATTCTCCACACAGGCCCATAGGAGAAGTCGCACATGGTCCTTATGATCAAGATTTTTCCTAATGAACTATTTTAATTTTTACATTATGGACATTATGCAGGTTGTACTTAGTTGTACATACCCTTCGGGTTTGGGTGTTAGGTGATTCTCATGTCCAATGTGACATCTAAAAAGAAATTAGAAGAAGGTCTGCGTGGCATTGATACCAGAGAAAATGTCATAAACAGGACACTAAATACAACAGAGTTAACAAAAAGATTGATAAACTAGACTTGATTATAATTAGTTTCTTTTCATCAAAGATATGGCTAAGAGGTCTTTAAAAAGCCATAAACTGGGAGAAAATACATTTTACAAGAAACTCATTTAAAACATGAAGAGGAGACTTTCCAAAAAAATCAGTGCACCAAAGAAGATGTCAAAATGACCATTAATTGTGAAAATGTCCCAATCTTTGGTCATCAGAGAAATACAGATTAAAATAACACAGCCCACCTTCCCAAATAGGTATTAAGAAGATTGAAAATATATTGTGGGTATAAGGGAAATGCAAGTTCTTATATTGCTGATAAAAGTACATATTGGTAAAACAATTTTGAAAAGTTACTTGGCAGGACCTCAAAAAACCAGCATATTATGCAGTAATCTAGTCCTGGGAATATTCCAAAACAAGTGTTTTATCCATCAAAAGCTATGGACAAAAATATTTATTAACTCTTTATGTATCTTATCTCAAAACAAAACCACTATAATACCCAAAACTTGAAAGTGTTTCATGTAACATATCGTGAGTGGACCCTTGACTTATAAACTCAGTCAGTTCCCAAGCGCTGGTTGTACCTAAGTCACTATGTGTGAGAGCTGGATGTTTACCTGGGTGCAAACTATAGAAAACAAGAAGCAGATGAGCCTCCCATTAACCTAATTAACTCAAGTTGTTCACATGTCAGACAGTACATAACTTGAGGGTCCACTGTATAACCCCATTATGATGCATTAATAAAACAAACTGCTATATAAAAATGACGGATGGGGGCCGGAGGGTTAGCTCAGTGGTTCTGGTGCCTGCCTCGCAAGCGCAAGGTCCTGGGTTCGATCCCAGGAAACCACATACAATGCTGGGCGTGGAGACTCACGACAACCAACAATCAATACCACATACCACAGTGCTGGGCGTGGTGGCTCACACCTATAATCCTGGCACTCGGAGGCAGAGACAGGAGGATTGCTGAGTTCCAGGTTTGCCTGGGCTACATAGTGAGCTCAGGGCCAGCCTGAACTACAAAGCAAGAC
>PVIC010026274.1:0-24677 GCA_004025085.1 Thryonomys swinderianus | reverse complement strand
GCCGGAACCACTGAGCTAACCCTCCGGCCCCTCCATGTACTCATTAGCCTTAGAAATTTAAACTAGGTGAATACATCATTAAAAATAATTGTGAATTTAGGCCTCAGAGAGTCAAGTTTATGTTATATGCTCAACAAGAAAAGTAAAGATATACAACAAGGACTTTATAGGAAGTGGAAAAAAACTTTAGTTGAAAAATACCAGGGTATATTTTGTTCACTGGAAAGGAAGTGAGATGTCTCCATTCAAGTCTCAAATAGAATTTTTTTTTGGACATTTGTCTCAACAGATTTGCTTTCCACCCTCTCTCATCTCTTCCTTCCCTCCTTGCTTTTATTCTTCCTTTTTTCTTTTTCTTTTCTTTTTTTTGCGACAGGGTCTCATTTTGTAGTTCAGGCTGGCTCTGAGCTCACTATGCAGCCCAGGGAAGCCTCAAACTCAGCAATCCCCTTACCTCTACCTCCTGAGTGCTGGGATGACAGGTGTCAGCCACCAAGCCCAGCACTGTGGTATGTGGTACTGATTGCTGGTGGGCGTGAGTCACCAAGCCCAGTGTTGTTGTATGTGGTTACCAGGGATCAAATCAGGGACCTTGCACTTGCTAGGCAGGTGCCAGAACCACAGAGCTAAATCTCCGGTCCTATTCTTCCTTTTCTTATCCTCTTCCCTTCTTCCCTTATTTTTCCATTATCTCCTCCTTCTCTACCTTTTTCTTTCCTATCTGTGTAGATTTATGTGATTCTCTTCATTTCAGAACGTCTCAAAACAGAGCACACGGTGTGGCTGGACACAGTCAGCAAAACAATTTTTTGTTATTATTTTATTTCTTGGTGTCACAAAGCAAATTATATGCTCATTACATTCTGCAAGCTGAGTGAATTCCAGCCTGCTGGACAGTTTCCATATCAGCCTCGAGCACACTAGCTGTGTCCCACAGGGTCGGATCCCAGGCCCGCCCAAGACAGCCCTGAGCACCTCCCAGCAGCTGAAGCCAGGAGCCTGGGAACTGCACTCAAACCTGCCTCGTCTGCTGGTCGTTTTCCTGCAGTGACATGCTGGTCCTGCAGCGCAAGGGCAGGGCCAGGGGCCCAGCGACACTGTCACACATGCGTCCGTGTTGGAAGAGGTGACAGATGCCACAGCGTGTATGGTGGGTACAGAACACAGAGGTCCCACGATTGGCTGTAGCACAATGTGGTCAGAAAGGATGGAGGGGCCGCAAGTGGGCCACAGCCACTGGGGCAGAATACAGAAGCTCTTGCTCAAAACAGAGCTGGTGAGAACCGTTCGCTCCCCACACAGGCTTGTTCTCCAGCGGCCTGAGGATGTGCCACCCTCTCTCCCTTGCCTGTGGGCTCTGAGGATCCCAGGATCCGTCTTCCTGGATGACTGGGCTCAGGCCCAGCCGACTTTCAGAAATTGCCAGTTGGATGAACGAACAAACATCAACACAGGAAATTACAAGCATCAGAGAGGACGTGGAGAAACAGGTCCCTTGTGGATGGCTGGCAGGGTCATGAGTGGTGCAACAGTATGGAAAGCAGCATGCAGCATCCTCAACCAGTACAATGTGGTGCCCCACGATCCCACTGCCAAAAGCAAGGTCTTGCAGAGACATTTGCACAGCCGCTGTTTTAGTTGGCTTTCTGCTGGCATCCCAAGACACCCTAGGAAGACTGCTTTATAAAGAAGAGGGGTTTCTTGAAGTCTCAGTTTTGGAAGCTGTGCTCCCAGACTGGCGTCCCTATCTATCTGTTCAGGTCTCTTGGGGACTCCCTCACACTGCAGGACTCCCTCACACTGCGTCACAGCATGGCGGGGGCATGAGGAGCACAGAAGAAGCCACACTGCAAAGCAAGCAGCCCGGAAATCCAGGGGCTGGCTCGCTGCTGTAGAAGGGCCGCTCATTCTCGCCACAACTCACCCAGGTTCACAGGAACTGCACTGCTCCCTTCCACAGACTCGTGCCTCCTACATCTCCCGCCACCATACTAGGGACCAGCCCAGCCTCCAGCGCAGAAATCTGAGCAGGAGAAACCAACCAGACAGACCCACGCACATCCTTGCTGCAGCTTCCTTACAACAGCCAAGAAGCAGGAGTGGCCCATGTCCCATCGACAGAGGAATGAATGCACACCAAAACGCAATGCATGGGCACACTGCAGCACTGTCAGGCCTGCGCTACACCATGGTGAGTCCTCTGGACATCACACTAAGTGGAATGAGCCAGTCACAGACAAACACTGCCTGGTTACACTTAGGTGACATATTTAGCATAGTTAGAGCTGTGGAAATGGAAGTAGACTAATGATTGCTGCATGAGAGCGGTGCAGAGAGAACCAGGGAGCCATTTGATGAGTAGAATTTTAGTACTTTTAAAAATATTTATTTTATTGCTACTTTTTAAGACACAGGGTCTTGCTGTGCTGCTGAGGCTGGTCTCAAAGGCCTGGTTCCTCCTGCCTCAGCCTTCTGAGTAGCATTACTACTCAGTAAACTTCAGTTGTTTTGAGCTAAGGAGGCTCTAGAAAACTTTTATCCAACACTGTGATTCTGGTTAACACCACTGAACTATATTTTATTTATTTATTTGTTTGTTTGTTTGCATATCTATTTATTTATTGTGGTACCGGGAACTGAACTCAGGTCCCTGTGCTTCCAAGGTAGGCACGATACCACTTGAGCTAAATCCCCAGCACCATGAACTATATATTTTTAAAAGTGGCTATGAGGGTGAATTTATATTATGAATTTTTACAATACAAATGAATAAAACATAAATAACTGAACCAACAATGGAATGGATGACTGAGTGTTTTTTCCCCAAAGAGCTTCACAGATTAGCTTTTCCTGGGAACATGTGAATTTTAAGAGAAAATTCTTCAGGGTGAAAATGTTTAGAAACAAAATTCCTTCATAGTAGTGGAATTTCAGAGAGCTCTGTAGAGACTATGAAGGCTCATGGTGGTGTTTTTAAGTGATAATTTGGGAAAAATACAGTTTTAGAAACCTAATATTTGGTTATTATTCTTTAGGTGTTTAGAAGCATAAAGTCAGCATGTCTTTGAAGAGCATGATTTTCCTCCACAATTCATGAAAATAAACTTAAAATTCATTGCAGTTTTGCCAGGTGTGGCAGGTTACGGCTGTAATACCAGCACTCGGGAGGCAGAGGCAGGAGGATTGCTGTGAGTTCTAGGCTTGCCTGGCCTACATAGTGAGCTCAGGGCCAGCCGGAACTACAAAGTGAGACCCTGTCTCAAAAAACAACAAACAAACAAACAATTTACTGCAGTTTAGCGATACATCTGAAGTACTTTTTTTAAAAAAAGACTTTATTTATTTACTGGGCTGGGGCTCAAATCCAGGGCCTCGGTTCCTTGAGACAAGCTCTGTACCATGGAGATTCAGTCCTGCCACCCAGGCACATTCTAACCTACGGGGCCAGGAGTGGGACTCTGTGGGCTGGAAGTGCTTCTCAGAGCCCTTTCCAGGCTCAGCGCAGACTGCTCCAAACAGCAGCAAAGGCCATGTTTCCTGCTGCTTTTACTGTTGATACTCATTCTTAGAAATTACTTTGCTGTTCTTTCTCACTTTTCACATTCTTTCCCCAACACTGGAGTATTTTCTTCTAATAACAAAACAAGCTGAATATGTCAAGGAATTGCTTATGGAACCTTTTTCCAGACTGGACTCTGGGCCTTGGTGGGTAACACCCGGGAGGTGCCACCGGTGGGATCTGGGCTAGCCCGCTCTGACTGCCAGGGTTTGAATCCACCTTTCAACCAGCTCCCTTTGGAGCCAGAGGCGGCCATGTTTTCACTTCCTCAGTGTCTCAGTTACTTTCCTCTTATGTGGGGACAGAGAGCAGACACCTAAAGGTAAAGGTTTTTAGGCTTACAGTTCTCGGACGTGTCAGTCCTTAGTCAGCTGGCTCCAAGGCAAACGGCAGAGGGGCGACAGTTCGTGGCGGCAGAAGACAGGAGCAACAAGGGAGGGACCATACTGGCACCTTTCTGCCTCTTTTCTTCAGACTACCAAGGGCAGGTAGCATGCACACCCTTCGTCCTCATGCCCTTGGGCCCAGCTCCACCACGAATCACTCACACACTCTACACTCAGCACCTCTGGAAAAGCATGAGGCTCAGGGGGGACACCTCCACACAAGCCGTACACCGGGTAAGCAAATGGTAGGTGACTTCAGTTGAGCAACCATTCTTGTTGCTCTGTGGAGGAGCCTGGCTCTGAATCAGTCTCCCAGCTGTTACCCTTGGGTGCCAGTCTCCAGCCCGTGTACCACGGTGCGCCCTTCTGTCCATCCCCCATGGCTTTCCATTCAGAGTCCTTGGGCTGAGGTCAAAGCCCTTCCGATCTGTCCCCATTCTGTCCAGCCCTGGTCAGAGTCTGGGGTTGAGGAGGCGCCTGCACCACTTGAGGAGGATGAAAACCTGACCCCCTGCTGTGCCCTGCACTTTCTGATGCCCCTGTTTTTGTTCAAGTTTCCCTTTGGTGACAGTGGTCTGGGAGTCTGTGTGGGAGGGATGTGGAGACAGCCACTGCCTGCGATGGGGTTTGAAGGAGCGTGAAGCCACGTTTGCATCTTTTCATAGAACAGGTCAGTTGTCTCTCTGAGGGTGGAATGGGGGTGGGTCTTCGAAGCAGCTGGCACACACTGCCCATGCTCCCCTGGCAGCTTACCTGCAAAAGCTCACCCTGGCTACCCCCTTCATGATGTCACCTTCAGTGGGGAGCCCTGGCTGGTGGGCTTTACTTCCACAGCAGGCTTTACCCTGGTGACACTTGCCCCGGTGTTATCCATCTCAGGGCTCTGTGCTCCCCGTCTGGCTTGTGACAATGGTGTATGGGTACATCTCGCAAAACCTCGCCCTGGTTCTACCTGGAAAGAAAGAAATCAGGCCTTTGGAGAATGATCATAGAGAGTCCTGGCTTTAAATTTTGTCCTGGGCTGAGGTGCACGCGTGAGACACTGGATTCAATCCCTAGCACAGCCAAACAGAGCCTTAGAAGAAAAAATTTCAGGTTCAGTAAGGTCAGGAGATGAATCCCCTGGAGCAGACTGTTTATTATTCACTGTTTTCAGGAACAAGGCCTTGACATGACTGGGGGTGGCACAGGAAAGAGCCAGGGCTGTCTGGGGCGGGAGGGGAAGAGTTAGAAGGCTGGCTAGGGAGGCTTAGGGCTCTCTAGTCTGCATGTCTGCAGTGGCCCTGGGTGCAGGGGCTGTCTGGCTCCTGCACTCAGTGATGAATACGGCTCTACGCTGCTTGGTTGCTCTGATGAGCTGCTTACTGTTTCTAGGCACTGGTTGTTTCTGGGATGAGCTGCCCCTTGGGCACAAGGGTGACCCTGATAGCAAAGCATCAGCCCAGAGAAGGTGTGAGGGCAGCTGTCTGCCTGTGCCAGCTCCACCTGAGCTGAGCACCCTCATCACTGGCTCCTGGCTTCTGCCTTGCAAGGCTGTTCTCCGGAATGGCTCAGTGGGGCGTCGGCAAGTGTATTAGTCAGTCTCCCGCTGCTGGGACATCATGCCCAACACCTGTGATTTAAGGAGGGAGACTTCATTTGGCTTATGGTTTTGGAGGATTCAGTCTCAGGCAGGTCCATCACGATGGAGGGTGTGTTGGAGCAGACTGCCTTGGCAGCTGGGGTTAGGGAAAGGAGCAGTGCTGGGGAGGAAGGTACCTGGGATAGAACCAGCACCCAGGCCACACCCCCAGAGACCCACCCAGACACACTCAGGAGTGTGCTGTGCTGATATGTGAAGTGGTCCTTAATCCGGCAAGATGACACACAGAGTGACAGTCAGAGAGGAAGGCAGAACACTTGGCTTAGCCTAAATCAGCATGGCGCTGGAAGTTCTGGATTGCCCAGATGCAATGGCTGTGCATAGGTGTGCCCCTCTTGGAAGCAGGGTCCTCTCTCAGCACAAGGTTCTGTGGCTTTGGCACAGATCCTGCTCCAGAGGCTGGGAGCCCCCTCCTGTGCACTGACAGCTGGTCTGTGGTCCAAGGGCAGCATACACGTTGCTAAGACACCTGGGAAAACCGTGTTTGAGCTGAACTTTCGCTGCTGCCACAGCAGTCAGTGTCACAGCCACACTCTTACCTGGTCCCTGCGTGCAGTGGAAAGGAGTCAGATCGCCAGTCCTGGGGTGCATCTGCAGCTTGTGCTCTGTGCTTCTGCCCGAGACATGGACAGCAAGGGAGACGGGATGCCTGGAAAGCTGTGTCCCTCTGGCCAGGGTGCTCGACAGGAGATGGGTTCTCCGTGGTGCATGGTGCTCTGGTTCTCAGTACAAAACACCCTCTGGCTCCAAAAGCAAGTAGTTTTGCAAGGGCTTGGGTGAGGGTGATGGGACAAGGTGAAAGCACTTTTTGCCAAAGAGTTCACTCAGGGGTCACCTCCTCCCAGGACTCGGACGCACGGAGCTGAGAGTAATGAGAAGGACTTCAGTGACAGCAGAACCCTGAGCACAGCTCCTGAATGCCTGGTGGGATGAGGGGAGACTGGCTGTGGGTGACAGGGTGGGGCGGGGCAGAGGGCCAGGGGATATGTCTGGGTTCCATGTCTGTCCCCATTGTCGCCTGTGTTGGCTCCGTTCCCAGGTCACTCAGGGAGAGCAGAGGTGACAGCAGGAGCAGGGTTGCTACAGGGCCGGTGACGAATTTGCAGATAGACACAAGGCCACAGCTCTGCCAGGGCCCCGAGTCCTCAGGATGCCCCCGGGGGACAGCTGACTCCTGGTGAGCGGCTGCTGGCTTGGCAGGCCCTAGGTCCCTCTGCAGAGCCGCTCTGAGGAAGAGAAGGTGGCTCTGCCGGAAGCCTGTCTCTGGGACCAGGACAGTCTTCTTAGTATCGCACCTGAACTTTCTATTGCTGAGAAAGTGAGGACAGCAGTAGGGTAAGGGGAAGAGATTTGTTTTGGTATTGAATTTCCACTTGGCTTGGCTCTTACATTTATTTTCATAGATCCCAATGGAAAAGAGTCCTATTTTCTCATTTGCAAATTTATAAATCAAGTCCATAAACTCCATAATAAAAATAGGAACAGTATTTGCTTTTGGAAAATAAATTTTTGCATCATGGGGCAATTTGAAAATACATGAAAGTAGGCCAAATGGATGATAGACTCCTCTGTGCCCATCATCCACGCAGGGTCAATCCTACTCTGTCCACTCCCCCCAGTATAAATTTCAAGTAGATCCCATGTACGGTGGCTCATATCTAGGTGTCACCCCAAAGCCTCATGAGGTCATATGTGGGGGTTTTGGGGGGTGGCTGGGTCTAGAGTGTGACACTGGGATTGAGGGTATTTGACACTTGATTAGTCCCCTAGTTGTTCTATCCAAGCTCTGGGTGTGGATAATGGGAAGGCCCACCATGCACCACCCAGAAGGCTTGTGGGCTTGATGGGATAAAAGGGAAAGGGAGGCTTATTGCTGCCAGTTGATTCCATACCAAGGACTGTTTTTCCTATGCTGCTGCCTCGAGTCAGCTAAGTATGAGTTGAAATCTCTACAGAGGCTAAGGCAAAGTAAACCTCTCCTCCTCTAACTTGCGGGCCGTTGTTCTGTCTCAGCACTGAGAGTAACTAAGATACCATGTATCCTGCTATTTTGATTCATAGTTATTTCAGTGTGTCTCTTCAAAGACCTTTTAGAAGAAACACAAGTGTGATTGTTTATTATAGCCACTTAAGACATTAACAATCATTTAATATCATTTATATTTAGTCAGCATTTATATTCTCAGATTTCTCTTAAATGCCATTATCTTAACAAAATAATCTGCTGGTTGGGTTGTCAGAATACATGTTTAGGTCTTTTTCTTGCTTTGTGGGGTTGATCTGCAGTATACACTGGGCTCACTGTCCTGCTGTCTCACAGTGGGTTCTGCTGGTTTTCTGCCTGTGGGGTTTGCAAACCTGCTGCTCCTCTTGTGTCTTCTGTAAATTGGTTGGTGGACATAACAGCTTGACAAAATTTGCATTTGGTCTTGGAGAGAGTCAGGCCCTTCATACCTGTTTTTTTCTTTTAAGGTATAAAATGTGCCAAGTGCTGTGAGGTGGTTCTTCTTCTTTCTCCATTGAGAGAGCTGGGGTGATGTTGCTTTTCTGAGGCTGGGCACCATGTGCGGTCAGAGCCCATGGTTGTGCGGGGGCTGCATCTGCACTGGGCACTCTGAGCTGAGCCCAAGGCAGTGGGCAGAGCACTTGTTACATTGCTTTCTCCACAGTTCCACATCTAAGATGCTTTCAAAACACACAGCATCAAAAGAAAGAAAACAGCTCATGGTTCTTTGTTCAGATATAGATCCTATTAATGCTAATGTTTTATAGGTTTAGACAAAAAATAATATATATACGATGGCTCTAACTTAGAAGGGTCCTACTTAAGTGATTTTTTTTGCTTTAAAACTGCAGGGAAAAAAAACTGCAGGAAAGCAGAGTCTGCTCAGTAGAAACCATATTGTGAGTTCTGTATCTAGGCCCTTCCCTGGGACAGGCCTGCAGGAAGTCCTGTCCTAGGGAGACAAAAGGCATCTTACAATGTGTTGTGTCATTAGCTGCAGTTTCTCAGTAGGGTTTGGAGTTCAAGGTGCATCTTTGCAAAAAAAAAAATCTTTTCAATGTAAGATGACTTTATGGGGATGTACTCCCATTGTATATTGGGGTGCATTTATATAAAGAAAATGGTGACTGATTTGCATATCATTTTGAAACTTGATTTTTTTCCAATTAAAATAGATATGAACAGCTGGGTGTGATGGTGCATGCTTGTGTTCCTAGCACTTTGGAGTCTGAGGCAGGTGGATTGCCACAAGTTTGAGGCCAGCCTGGGCTATACAGTGAATTCAATGCCAGCCTGAATTACAGAAAAAAATCCTTTCTAGAAAAAAAGTGAACAATTCAAATGGCATAAATGACCAGATCAATATAATTTTTGTGACCATATATTTAATTTTCTGAATTTGGCATAATGTATTTAGTGTATTAACTATGAACTTGTTTTTTTTTTGTTTTTTTGGTTTTTTTTTGAGACAGGGTCTCACTTTGTAGTTCAGGCTGGCTCTGAGCTCACTATGTAGCCCAGGCAAGCCTCGAACTCAGCAATCCTCCTGTCTCCGCCTCCCGAGTGCTGGGATGACAGGCGCGAGCCACCACGCCCGGCACTAGAACTTGTTTTAATAGTTCTGATATGGTAATGAATATCTTTGAATATTATTCTGCCTGTTCTATTTCCTTCTGTCCCAACTTTTCTTGTTGTTGGCGGCACTAGAGTCAAACTTGGTACCTCTGTACTGAGCTACATTCCTAGCTGTTTAAAATATTTAGTCTCCCTAAAGTTATGAAGTTGCCCAGGCTGGGCTTATACTTGCAGTCTTCCAGTCTCAGCCCCACAGAGCTCTGGTAAAATAGGTATCCACTAGCACATGCAGCTTTTGTTTTAAAATTCTTAAATTCAGTTCCTAGAAATAGAATTGCAGTGTTAAATGATATACAGACTTTAAAGCATTAAAGCATTTTTGTTTTTTGAGACAGGGTCTCACTTTGTAGTCCAGGCTGGCCCTGAGCTCACTATGTAGCCCAGACAAGCCTTGAACTCAGCAATCCTCCTGCCTCTGCTTCCTGAGTGCTGGGATTACAGGCATGAGCCACCATGCCCAGCACTGTCGTGTGTTACTGATTGCTGGTGGGCGTGAGTCACCACGCCCAGCAATGTATGTGGCTACCGGGATTGAACTCAGGACCTTGCACTTGCCAGGCAGGCACTGGCATCACTGAGCTAAATCTCTGGCCCTAAAGCATATGTTTTAAAATTGATGTGCATAAATTGGTCCAGATTTTGAAGGACTGGATGCAAGAGTGTCTCTATTCCCCTTCCCAAAGTGTCTGAGTGCTTACATTTTACAGGTGTAAGATGGACTATTTATTTTTGCTTTGGGGAACCAAAACTTCTTTTATGGGTTGCTAAATTGTCTTCTTCTCATTTTTCTACTGGTGTAATCATTTTTCCCTGATTTGTATGCATACATTATTTTCTTGCTATGGAAACATTTTTGCAAATAATGGTATTCTTTCTTCCTTGATAGTAATATTTCTTACTTATCTTTCTTGTCTTATTTCTAATTTTGATAGGATCATTTCTAATGTTTCATCATAACTGTAATCATGGATATTAGATTCAGTTAAATTCTATGTTCTGAGTTCAGGAAACACCTTTCTAGTAGTGATTACTATATAACTTGAGATTTGATTCTTTTCTTTTGTATTTATTTAAACAATTTCCCAATACTGATCCATTTCTGCTATTGTAAAACAGACCCTCTTTGGCTACTCTTCCCCGTATAATACATTATATATCATGGTTATTCACATACCATAGAACTGTATATAAATATAAACTTTATTGGGCAACTCAATAATCATTAATTACTCCTTGATTCAATATTTTTTATGAACTAAACATCAAAGTGCAGATACTGAGCAGGGGACACACGTATTTCTGCAAAATGGCCAAGATCAAAAGGGACTAGCAAGTAAGTCTGTAATACATTTTCTAATAAACCAATAGTGTAGAAACTTTTCACCTCATTGTTAACCACACTCTGTTTAAATCTTTTAAAATTTTAAACTCAAATGCTGCATGAATATTCAACTCACAGTCAAGATCATTAGAGGTCAGCTTTTGTCCCTTCAAGAGAGCACACTGGCACCCCAAAAGCCTCTTCTAGGCTGCCGCCTGCAGTAATATCTTGCAGTAAAGGGTAACAGTAATGGATAATAGTTGGGTTGGAATGGCTGTGCTGTGAGGATGGGCCTGAGCAATTCAGGTGGAGGGGGATGAAGTTCAGCCTCTTCCTGAAGAGGAACACTGGGAGTTTCCTGTGACAACGTCACATTCCCTGAGAGGGGTGAGTCTGCTGTATGAGAAATAGCAGGCTTGGCAGAAGCTCAAGAGGCGCCATCTGTTGGGTCAGTGTAAAGGACCTAAAATAGAACATGCAAGGCTCCGGGGTTTAAAGGTCTCTAGGGAGATAGCTTCTTCCCTTTGTTGAGCTGTCTGGAGGTTATTTCTGACACACTTCCAAAGTTTCATATCAAAGATTCCTGCATGTGGAAGCCAAAGATTCTATTTAACTATTTCTTATAGCTTTTTTTTTTTTTTTCCAGACAGAGACTCGTTTTATAGTTCAGGCTGGCCCTGAGTTTACCTCACTGATTGCTGATGGGCGTGAGTTACCACGCCTGGTATTGTTGCATGTGGTTACTGGGGATTGAACCAGGGACTTTGCACTTGCTAGGCAGGTGCTGGAATCACTGAACTAAATCTCTGGCTCATGTAGTTTGCTTATTTAAGAAATGTGTGGAGCAACTGGATGTAATATTACTCTTCAGGTCAAAGTGATTGCCCCTGTTTTAATCCCAACTGATTTCCTACTTGCACTGGATCTGTTTACTTTGGTTTGGATGTCCCTAACTCCTTATGTAAGGCTGAGTTCTGTTGCTTTACTAAGCATGCAATCCTCTGTGGGCTCAAGGTTCCACGTTGAGTGCCAGTTATCAAAGACATCCTTTGCATAGGTCCTGATCTCCTGCTCTTGGTGCTATGACACAAGGAAAAAAGAAAGACTTAGAGATCCAATTAAAGAGAGAAATACAGAGAGCCAAGATGGCCAGGCAGAGCAAACAGCAAAAGACTCTAGTCAGCCAGAGCTACTGATATTTATTGGTGACACAACATAGATAGGGACTATGTGCAGTTGCTATGAATACATTGCTGACACAGGCAAGGTTATAAAGAAAAAGAAAAAGCATTCTTGAATTAGGAACAGAGCAGACAAAAAATATAGATTGTGGTCATACTTATACTTGTCTTTTTAGTAAAGAAAGTTTTAATATTGGGAATGGAATTTGGGTGCAAGTCACCCTGACCTCATCTGCTATGTTATCTCACATTGAGCCCCAGCTTTGTAGGCCTTCTCTCTGGTCTCTGCTGTGCCATTGGTGGAGAGGTTGTGCTGAACTGTATGCCACTTGCAATGTTCCTTTGAGTCATGTAGGCTTTGGTTGGACTCATTTTTTGCCTGCCATCAAGATGGCTGAGTGGTCTAAGGCATTACATTCAGGACTCCTTTCTTAAAATGACAAAAACTGTGGGGTTGTTCTTTACAGTCCACACTGCAGCTAGCCTGCTCATAGGGTGGTACTTCATAGATCATAGTATAGATAAATTTAATTATTAAATATAACATAATGGTAGAGTTAATTGGCTAGTTTTACATTCTTTTTTAGTAATTGAACTTGATTTGTCCTTTTATTTCTTGAGTATTTTTAAAATCAGGTTTGAGTATCACTTTATGTTTACTGTACCTGGTATAGCTACCTGAGAAATTTCATTTTTCTTTTTTTTGAAACAGGGTCTTGCTTTGTAGTTCAGGCTGGCCCTGAGCTCACTATGGAGCCCAGGCAAGCCTCAAATTTGACAGTCCTCCTGCCTCTGCCTCTGCCTCCGGAGTGCTGGGATTACAGGCATGTGGTATGTGCTACTGATTGCTGGTGGGCATGAGTCACCACACCCTGTATTGTTTTATGTCATTACTGGGGATGGAACCAGGGACCTTGTGCTTGCTAGGCAGGCACTGGAACCACTGAGCTAAATCTCCAGCCCAAAGTTTCATTTTCTTTTTAATATTTGGAAAGATTTTCAAAAATAGACAATTATTGGAATTAAAAAGAAATAATAGATGCTTTGGGTAGCATTTGGGTATTGAACCCAGGGCCTCATGTGTGCTAGGCAAGTAAGTATTCAACCACTGAACTATACCCCAGCTCATGACAGAGGTTACATTTAGTTGCAAGTAATAATTTGATGTTTTCAATTCTTCTGTAGTTACTGGTATATTTTATCGTCATTTTTTTTCTTTTTCTTTAAGTTTTTTTGAGATAGGGTCTCACTATGTAGTTCAGGCTTGTTTTGAACTCTCTCCTGCCTCAGCCTCTCCAGTGCTGGGATTATAGGCATATGCTGTCATGCCTGACTATCTTAATTTCTTCTGGAACCAAAATCATCTATTTTCCTGGGAAATAATCTTCCTTTTATATTCTTTTTTTTTTTTTTTGAGACAGGGTCTTGCTTTGTAGTTCAGGCTAGCTCTGAGCTCACTATGTAGCCCAGGCAAGCCTCGAACTCAGCAATCCTCCTGTCTCTGCCTCCCGAGTGCTGAGATTATAGGCATGAGCCACCACACCAGGCATAATCTTCCTTTTAAAGAAATTTAACACTGTGTATGTGCCATTCAGGACCCAATGGGAAGCATACTGCATATTTAATGTAGGGCCATTTTAGAAGTGTTTATTGTTACAGGGGCTGATTCTTTAACCAGGCTGGGAAAAGACAAGGATAGCATAGGACCTGAAGCTGGTAGCCAAGCATTACCAGCCTTGCACCTAGAGTGAGTGAGCCCTACAGTGAAGTAAGGTGCATTTGCAGCAACAGGTGTTAGGCTTGTTCTGATTCTGAAACTGTTTCTTCCTTAGGTTTTTATCAGGCTCCTACTAGAAGCTGCACATTGTGTTATGTCTGCATAATCCAATGGCAAGGGCCACCTTCACAGAACTTCAGGTTTCAGACCATTACAAAGACACAGGCGCTCTGGTAATATGGCAGGGAGGCTGCAGGTTGTTAGAAATGGGCCTGATTTGGACCTGAATTTCTTCCTTCTCTTGCCACCAAGAAGAAAGCTGCTTTGGCTGTCAATTTTTTAATTTTCAGCCAGGGTCTTGCTTTGTAGTTCAGGCTGGCCCTAAGCTCACTATGAAGCCCAAGCAAGCCTCGAACTCAGCAATCCTGCCGACTCTGCCTCCCGAATGCTGGGATGACAAGCGTGAGCCACCACACCAAGCTATATTTCATTGTCTTATTATAATGTTTCAGCAGACAAATCTGAGTCCAGTCTGACTTCTATTGCTTCAGAAATAATTTGTTTTCTTCTTGAATACTCTGCAAGATTTTTGCATGTATATTAAGGACTTTTTTTCCCAGCATGTATGTAAGTATATGTCCCATGATCCATTTGTGGAGAGTACCCACTCAACTTCTAACTGAAAGTTAAGACCTGCAGTGAAGCTAAGGTTTCTTCTACTATGTCTTTGATTATGTTTTCTAATCCATGTATCTAGGGTCTTCTTCAGTAAATCACTAACCTGTGGCTGGGATCTCTATTCTCTGTCCTTCATGCCCACTACTTTCTCTTATAGTTTCTTGGGTTTTGTTTTTCACTGACTGCTTCAGGGAAGGGCAGATTTAAGCCAACTGGAGATATTTCTGTTGAGCTTCTTTAGAAAGGAAGTAACTGCACACAAAAAAGAAAGATGTTTGGCTCAGTGGTTGCTGGCAGCCACCTTGTGGCCAATAGAAGAGCCATTCTGAGGACACAGCTGGCTCATGGGCGGGGCAGAGCAAGGACCTGTAAAGTATCTCTTTTCTGTGCTTCATGATATCACCATGACACTGCAACAATCAATCTAGAAGACTGGAAATTGTGCACTGCTGGGTTTTTGAGGTAACAAGATACATTTCCTTATTTTAGTCACTTTGAGTTGGATTTTTGTTACCTGTGGCTGAAGCCATTTATATTAAAAGTTCAAGGTGGCAGAAGAAACAGCTGTATGTATTTCAACAGGAGTGCTGAACACACGGAATAGGTTATAAAAATTACTAAACTCCTGAGAAGCCAACAAGGGAAGAAGAGGTAGGCCAGACATATAAACTTTCCTGTTGCTGAGACACAACACCTAACAACCAACAATTTAAAGGAGGAGAGGTTTAATTTAGCTCATAGTTTAAATGGCTCCAGGCCAGTGTCAGCTGGTTCCAAGGCAGAAATGGCATAGTGGGAGGGCAGGGCAGGTAGGAAGCTGAGAGACAAAGAGGAACCAGGGACAAGAATATATTCTTCCAGGTTGCACCCCCAGTGACCAACCTCGAACTAGGCCTCACCTCCTAACAGTATATTCAGCCCTGAGCCAATCGGTAGAGAAATCCACTGATGAGCACATGATCCAGTCATCCTCCTCAAGTCCCGCTTCTCAACACATGAGACTTCTGGGCACATTCTAGATCAAAAACATCACAGTGGAGATCAGCAAAACAGAAAGCTGCTACTGCCCTTACAGCTGGATGGACAGTGAGGCAAGGTGATGTTAACAGCGTACTGACACCAGGGCCATCCAGAGAGGCTGGAACTAAGTGAACTAGGCCAAGTCTGGGGCTGCCCCGTGGGGTCTTGGGCCATGAAGGAGGGACATCTAGTAACAGCTCAGTCAGAAGGAGACACGATGTGGCCAGGGCAGTGGCAGGGCCAAGGAGGAGGAGGGAGAGTGCTGGCTTCCTTCTCCATACTCCAGTTACACATGTGTCTCCCAGCAGAGGGCCCACACAGAGGCAGCTGTAATGGGACTCCAAGTTCACTGGAAGCGGATGCCCCTCTTGCTGGCCCGTGGGACACAGGGAAAACACAAAAACAGTAGAAACAGTCCGATAGACAACCACGTGGCCCTCTGCTTTGTCCTTTCTTTTATGGAACTGGGGAACGAACCTAGGACCTTTGCACTGAACTGCATCCCCAGAGCTTTAAAAAATTTGAGAGAAGTCTCACTTAAGATGCTGAATTACTGTTTCTCAGGATGAGTTCAAACTTGTGATCCTCCTGCCTCAGCCTCCCAGAATCCTGGGATCACAGGTGTGGCTTATCACACCTGGCTCAACCTATACCATTGATCAGATTGTTTTTCATAAATCAGTTCTGCCTTTTAGTTTTTCTTAATGTGTAACTTAATCCACTGTGCTCTGCTCTCCGGTAACTCCACCTCCTCTATCTCCCTTTCCTTGTCATTCCATGGACTTTCTCTGAAGTTGCTCTGTCTTTAGAAGTCACAGAGGCTCTGTCTTTTTGCACTCCATAGATAGTGGTGCATAATTTCTGAGATTTACTTCCAGATCTTTTCAAGGGAGATATGAATTTCTTCTCTGTTGTGTCTTCTATTCCATTTTTTTTCTAAAATTTTTTTTTGCTTTCCTTCTTTTCTTCCTTTTCCCAGGCTTCATTCTTCCTTTCTTCTCCCCTTTTTTCTTTTTTTTTTTGAAGTCTGCATTGAGCTGCTTCAATTCTCAGCCTTAAAAATTTTTTATTTTGAGACAAGGTTGCCTTAAGTTGCCCAGGCTGGACTGAAAGTTGTGATCCTCCTGCCTCAGCCTACCCGAGTACGGGAATGACAAGTAAGCACCACTATAGCTGGCTTCTTCATTTTTTGTTTTGTGATGAAGATGAGAATCAGATAAATCAGGTCAACGTGCAGGAGAGTTGACCTGCTCTCTGTTCATGGCACCTGGGGTGGGACAGCGGAGGACGGCTGAGCAGGCAGGGCAGGCTGTTCTCAGGAGCAGTGCACCCCGGCCAGGCCTGCAGGCTGTCTGCAGCCTGGCCCGGTGTCTGCCTGTGCTCCTTCCTGGGGCTGGCCTCTCCTTCTCTTTTCTTCCTTCCTTCCTTCCTCCCATCTCTGTGCTTAAAGGCATTTTTAGGAAGACAGGGCTGCTGCTCCGCTTCAGTCACACTGACACTGCAAGAATGCTCGCCCCGGCCCCCATCGCTAACTGCCCCCCAGTAGGGCTCCTGCAGGTGCAGGGAAGGAGCCAGGTCAAGGGCACAGGGCTGCGCTGCAGATGGAGCCCATGGCCCCAGCCCATCTTCCTAGCCTTGATGCCGGCTGTGTGCCTTCTATGCCCATAGCCTCACCGACGACGTGCCATTTCCTCAACTCAGGCACCCAGGGCCCCACTCCCAGTCTGGTTCCACTTAGATCTGCCCTGGCACTTCCTGCCCCATCAGGCCTTGCTAACCTCGCCCCTCCAGCGCCCCGACTGGCCCGACACTTCTCTGCAAGATGTTAAATGGCCCTATGGGACCACGGTGCTCCCAGATGCCCCCGCCTGTGCCTGTTGGGCAGGGCGCTTCCCTGGGAGCCCAAGCCAGGCACCACCTGCTCCCCATCCCTGCCCCAGTTACAGAGTGTGACAAAGTCTTATTGCCTGTCTCTGGGAATTCATTTTCCGTCTCTCTGTTCCACCTCTCTGGGGCTCCCGCCCCTCCGGGCCCCTCTGCATCGCACCCCTCACGTTTGCCAGGCAGCTGGCTGCCTTCATTATTTTTACGCCAACACAGTTTAAAAATCTCGGCTGCCTCCTTCCTGTCTGCAGAGAGGCGGCTGCCACATTACTCTGACATGCTGATGCCATTAGTGTCCACGCGCCCTCTCTTCAGCTAATGAGGCGGCAGAAAGAAAATTAAGGGGAAAATCACACAGGCACATTGCTTTATATGTAGATGGAGGAAGCCAGCGAGGGCAAGAAAACAGGCGCTTCCCACGTCGCCGCTCCCTGCGGAGCAAGGCTGAAATGGGGGCCTGGCTCTTGACTACCACTCCCCCTGACTCTGCACCAGAGCCAGCCAGAGGGGGGAGGGGAGGAGCCACTTCGCCTCCTTCTGGAGTCAGCTGACAAGGAGAACCAGAAAGCATGGGCTCCCTCTTCTCTGCTGTTTTGAAACAGGGTCTTGCTGTGTCACCCAGGCCGGCCTGAAATCTGCAGCAGGTGTCCTGCCTCAGTCTCCGGGTGCAGGGATTGCAGTGTGCACCAGCATCGGTTATTCTTTAGAGGGAGGCCAGGCCAGGGGTTTGCAGATGTGTCTAGAATCTGTCCCTTTGGCCACCAACCTCTGTCCGCAGTGTTCAAGGCCCCTGTGCCCTCACCTGGATTCCCCACCACCACCGGCCTGTGGTTTTCTCTTCTCCAGCATTTTCTCGTGGGCAGAGAAATCACCTGCAAACACAGATCGGACTGTGTCACCTTCTTCACTTAAAATGACATGTCAGGTCCCTTCTGTTCCTAGGGTGAAGGACTGAGTATTTGATGAAATTTGCCCTTCCTGTGCCTGCCAGTCTTAGTGGCTCCTTCTTCCTGGCTCCTCCCCAGCTTCTGGATGTAGAGAGTAGAATATAGAAAGTAAAATGTGTGGAATGTAGAGATAGAATATAGAAAATAAAATGTATAGAGAGTAGGACACCAAAAGTAAAATGTGTGTTTAGAGATAAGAACATAGGACCTAAGACTGCATGCGCTGGGCACGCAGGAGTCCAGTTAGCTGATAAGTCACCCCTTGAACATAAAGGAGGATATAAGGAAACTGAACCGAAGACTGACAGCCAGATGCCCCCAGGGACATGCCTGACGGACGTCTGACTTCTCGAGACCACATCAAAGACCATCACCCCTGAAACTGGCGTATTCCACCGGCAGCCTAGAATATCTGAACCTGGTTTTGAGCATGGTAGGAAAACTTGGGTTTCAGTGATGGGATTTACTTGGGTTAACATTATGTTACTTACTTTGTTTACTTGGGTAGTGATTTCATATCTGACATACCAGGCTTTCTAGGGATATTTTACCTAGGATTTCATATTCATTTTAGTGTGCTATGAAGCCTACCTGGTTTATGGTTTGTTAGGTTGTATTACCAATAAACATCATTTGGATAGAGCAACCCAGGCCCGAGTCTCCTTACCCAACTCCTGCTCGAGACACGGGGCCCCTTTCTTCTGCACACGTGGTGGAGGAGCATGTCCCGCCTCAGGACGCTGGCTGGTGCTGCTCCTTCTGCCTCAGGTCCTCTCCTGTCCTCACAGCCACGTCTTCAAGCTCGGGAGCTGGGCTCAGTCAGTACGTGGTCAGGGTGCCACTCAGCCCCACCCGGGTCTGGCCCCATGTGACACCTCCAAGACGATGTGGTTCGTGGGTCTGTGATGCTTCTGGCCACGGCAACTTCACACTGGTGTGTGTGTGTTTGTGAGTCTAACTGCTTGCCAGGCAGCAGCACATGTTCTGCATCGCCATTCCAGCACAGAAGTTTCCAGGAAATGTTTGTTGAATAAATACATGAGTAAGAACTTAAGAGATGACCCTGGGAGGGAGGTGGCCCCGCTGGTTTTGGGGGAATCATTCTCACTGGTGCTGTCCCCCAGAGGCACCTGCAGGTGTGACACTCAGGTCAGAGAGGGCTTGGGAAGGAATTCACCCCGGAGTCAGGCTTGGAGGTCGGAGGATGGGTGGTCAGCGGGTTGGATGCTAATGATAAGTATGGGGGGAGGAAGTCAGAGAGGACAAATCAGAGCTGTGGTGCGAGGAGAGGTCAAGAGGGCCATGGTCGGCCTGCGGGGACTGGGCCAGGTGCTGCTGCCACTGCCCCCAGCTCTGTGGCTTTGACGGGCTGTGTCCCTGGTGGAGCGGGCTGGGTGTAAGACACCCCAGACTCTCTGTGGCTCTAATCTCCTCTTCTAGGCTGCAACCTAGATGTGCTCCTGAAACAGCTGGGAGGAGCGAAAGCAGGAACCTGCGGCTTTGCTACTGTTTCTCAGATTCCTCTTCCAGGGAGGAAGTGGCAGGAACAGAGAGCAGAACCTTTCGGTCCACATCAGCAGGAAAAGCACATGGTCAGCTGGCGCCAGGTGCCTGGCACGTTGGCTCCACACTTGCTATTGTCTCTCCACTTTCCAGATGCTGGTTTTCTCTGACAGCTTCTGGATTCAAACTCGGCTGCCCCAGGCCACCTGTGCCTGCTCCCGCTATCTCTGCCTCTGGTAGGAGCCAGAGGGGTGGCTGGGCAGACTGGCCTAGCACCATCAACATAGTGGCTTTCGAAACCAGGCCACCCTTTGATTCTGGAGGCCCAGGTCCATGCCAGGCTTGGATGGAGGCTCCAGAGGGCTCTGTGGCTTTGTCTGGGAAGAACTGTGATTTATGTCACAGACGCTGTGAAACCTTTTGCCTCAGTAACTGAGCTCCCTGGGTGTCCCCTTATATTTAAAGCACGTCTGCTGGCTACAGGCCAGTGCTCCATGACAGCCTGGAGCTCAGCGCTCTCCTTGCTGTGGCCCCAAGTTCTACAGGCAGAGCATGCGCTGGCACCACAGGGCTGCTGAGCCCGGGCATGTTGTCCCTTTGTCGCCTTGTTGGGTGATCGGACCTCTTTCTGGGGGACACTCACGGGGGGTGGGGTGTCCAAGCAGAGGAAGCTGCTGTCTCCAGCTCTCTCTAGCATTTTGTCTGGTTGTCCCTGGTCAAGTTTTGACTGACCCTTCTCATAGGATCTTGGGAGTGGTACACTCATCCTGGCCTGGCACCAGGGTGGCCCTACAGGCGCAGGGATGTCAGTGCAAAGAGGTGAGATGGTGCCTGTCCAGAGAACTAAGGCAGCTTGAGAGGTGCAGAAGGCGCCTCCATTCCTTCAGCACTGACCGAAAGTTTCACTGTGCTGAGGGCAGGGCAGTAGAAGTGGGCAACGATCCAGGCAAAAGCATCCAGGTAATCAGATTTCTCAGAGAAGGTCCAATTCCTTTTTCACTGGTGCAGAATTGACTGAGATTCATTGTTATCACAAGGGGCCTAGTGCGTCTCTTCCGTGGCTCTCACAGTACCTGTGAATCCACATGCACACCGACTGGGACAGGAGGTGGCTCCACCCCACTCACGCAGCTCACACCGCACTGGGGACCGCGGAACAGAGCTCTGAAGACCCAGAGGGGGCCTTGTCCTGCATCTACAGGTCACGGTGAATCCTACAGCCTCGGAGACAGTTCAGGCTACCAGACCCTGTCCCCAGAGGTGACCCCTGGGAGAGGCCGCCCCCAAGCTGGAACCTGGGCAAAGATCACACAAACTGAGTTAATGTACACTGCTCCTAATTGCCCCACAGCACACCACCTCCTTCCTTTCCCATTAAGACAGACTGCCCTGACAGTCCCCTTTGTGGCCCGTCTCGTGGGGTCTCTTTCCTCCCGTAGCCACGCAGTTTCCTGCACAACAGGTGAGAAGAGTACTTCTTGTGCAGATAAGACATGAACTACAACACGAGGGAGTCGCGATTCCAGGCCACAGGTGGTGAACGAAGTGACAGGAAACGTCAGGATGTGAACCTCGAACAGAAGGATACTGCAGAACACAGCAATGCTGGTGTCACCTGCCCCAGTTCAGAGCCTGTACCCTGAAATCTGTGCTTTGCACAGCTTTGTGAGAGAACTGCGTCAGGACTGGGCCAGACAGCAGTGGCAGAGGGTCATCATGCCTGTGAGGAAACTCAGGCAGTTGTCCCACAGGGTCCTGCTTCTCACCCCCCGTGTGCACATGCTGTGCTCTGAACACATCCATAATGCACCGGGGCACTGGGAGAAGTGTGCTGTACGCTTCCTGGCACGCTGCTCTTCTGGAGAGCAGCTTTGCAGGCATCTGTCCAAAGCTCACCAGACCAAAATATGTCCTTTGCATGTGGCTGGTATGCCCTGTGTGACAGCGGTGATGTTTAAATTACATATAGCAAAATTTTACACTCTGGAGTGATTTCCTTCAGTGAAATCTTTGAGGGGAAGACAATCTCTCCTCCCAGCCAATATGTAGGGGACTTTTGGAAACACATTCAGTCTTTCGGTTTTTTTTTTTTTTTCTGATGGGCAGTCTGTTCGTTATTATTTCAGAGCTAATATGCTCAGAGCTAATCCTGTAGGGGCAAAACCCAGGCACACGGAGCTCAGATCTCCACGAGGTGGTGACCTGAGATGCAGCGTCACCCGGGCTCCTCCTGGGGAGACAGAGCCAGCGTCAGCCAGGTGGTCTTCACAGCCCTGTGGTGCGGACTGGAGAGGCCATGAAGCTTTGAAGCGCTGTCACTAACAAGGTGGCCAACTAGGTTGGGCCGTTTTCCTTTGGACCGGACACCAGATATGCAACAAGTTGACCTTCATCATCCCAAAAATTACATCAAAAGATGACAAAATACTTTGGGGGCATCATCGAAAAAGTGCAGCAGCTCAAGGCCTGTGGCCAAGTGTGCCAAATGTCCCCAAGTGACTGCTTTGAAAGAGCACATTCCGGTCTGCTTAAGGTCCTCCCAACTTTTCAGGTAACCCAGCCAAAAGGAGGTTCCTAACCCTGCCCCTCAAAGTGGGCCCTGTAGCTTTGGCCTCAAATGCAAATTATCCCACTCAAGGGGCGGTCTGGGCCCCACCTTGGCTTGGGGAAGGCGCCAGGCCACACAGTGGGGAAGCTGGCCAGTGGCCGCCTGTGGGGTGCGCTGTGGCGGTGAGGCGCCGTAGTGGAGCGCGCCTGCATGGGAGCCACAGCAGGAGGAGTGCAGGGCCTGGTGCTCGGCTGCAGGTCTTGCCACCCCACCCCCCCGCCCCCGCACTCGTCCATCTCGCGCTTCTGGGGCCCCGTCGCACCTTAGCAGCAGCTGCAGCAGCAGCAGCAGCAGCAGCAGCAGCAGCAGCAGCAGCAGCAGCAGCAGCAGCAGCAGCAGCAGCAGCAGCAGCAGCAGCAGCAGCAGCAGCAGCAGCAGCAGCAGCAGCAGCAGCAGCTTGTGCAGGCACAGGCAGCGCTAGTGGTTGTCTGGTCTCCACGCTCGGCGATGTTTCACCGCGTCAGTTCCTCGCATCCACGAGTGCCCGAGGCCCAAGCAGAGGCGGGCGTGCTCATTCAGGCCGCGCAGAGCCGCCACGTGAGCCGGTGCCCTGCCCTGAGCCCCTGATTCTCGGCCCCAGGCGCAGTGCTACAGCTGCGCCCACCTGTGGGGAGGCGGAGGGAGGCACTGAGGTGGGTGTGGTCTGGGTTGTAGCGCCCCTGCCCTGCAACCGCACTCTGCATGCACTCTGCTGTTCCATGGCTGGCATGTACAGGGTATGTTACACGCTTTTCAAGTCACGGGCGACCCCAAGATAAAGGGCATTAGTGGCTCTGGTGCCAATGTCACAGGAGTTCAGACTGAGGTGGGAAAAAATTATGGCAAACCCGCAGTCACTGGGTGGCAGAGAATGCCACGGACACCTCAGGAAAGAATTGGAACTGCTCAGTGCCACTCTGGGAGGTAATGTGGTCCAGACAATGCCACGTGGCCTTGGCACCAGGCTCTTTGCCACAGCCAGAAGCTCTAGGCAGTCTCTTAGAGGGGCAGGCTTTTCTTAGGCAGCCTGTGGATATGGAAATGGCTTGGCTTTGGGGATTGTGGTGGGACCTGGCCTTGTTTCCATGGGAGGAATCAGTTCATCCCTCAATCAACAACTAATACAAGGGACCCCCAGGAAGCTCTAAAACACCAGGGAACACAGCCATTCCTACCTGGGGACCCCTGTGTTCCAATTGGACTTTTCATAATCAGACTGGATCTTGACTGTGCTCAAATCCTCCTCCAGTCTTTGGGGAACTTCTAGGTTCCCACGAGAGATCACTGATTCCCCTCGGTGTGGACATCTTCCACTGCCTCCCATTTCCCTGTCTGTGGCTCCGGGGACCAGCACCTCTCTCAGGACAGCAACCTCCCTAGCGCCTCGCCCAGGGCTCAGGGTGACATCTGGCTAGGTACTGGACCTCATGGCCAGGCACCCCAGTGAGCAGTTCTGACTGCCCCAGCCTGAGAGTGGTGCCAATTGGATCCTCCTCCAATCCAGTGGCCCTTGTCCTCCGTGGACACGTCAACCACCTGTTTCTGGGTCACCTCCTGTACAGTACCATCCTGGAGCTGCTCCAAGTACGGTGTCTGATCTTCCAGCTGCTGACTTCAGACCATAGTCCTTAGCCTCTCTTGTGGCCCATGCTGCTGCCACAGCTGGTGACTGTTGCTTTAGTAGCCCTGGTCCTTGTCCCCGTGTCTCTATTAGCCCATCTGGTTTCCCTTTCTTCTTGGGCAGCACTGTGATCACTCCTACTCTCAGTAGTGTCCTTCTGCTGTCACCAGTGTCACTGGCTCTGTGAGGCTGAGCCATTTCTTGCTGGAATGTTACATGTTTTCTGCTGGAACTGAGAGGAGCACGGCCAGATCTTCATCCCAGAGCCATCCTGTGCCTTCTGCTGAGCCCTGTGAGAGGGAGCTGGCGTAGTCTCCAGGCCTCTGCCTCAGCTGTCTGCAGGGATCTTCTGTTAATTATTGATTTTCCCTGTTGAAGGCCATCTCCTCATCCCTCATTGTACTGGTCAGTTTTCCTTAGTAGGAACAAAATACCTGACCTCCACAGCTGAAGGGAGGGAGGTTTGGTTATGGTTAGCCCCAAGGCAGAGGCCCTGGTACCGTGCTGAGCCTGTGCTCCTCCTCTCACCTCCTAGCCACTCTCAGTTGTCTAGTTCTGTTCCACAAGGCATGGCCCCCGGGGATGCCCTCGCCTGCCTGGTCTTGAGGATGAGTTGTTGCAGCACTACTGGGATCTATTCTACACCCCTTGTTCTCTCGTTGGACCCATGTCTGTGGAAGGCCTCCCCTTCCATCACCTGTGCCATGTGGTTTCCTCGCCAGCATCCCTGGGGGCCTTGTCCTGCTAGGGACTTGCTTTCTGCCTTTCTCTGTACTCTTATCTCCCCCAGCCCCTGTGACAGTTGGCCATGTGGCCAGGTTGGTGCCATCTCTTTAAGAATCTGTTGAATGGCTCCCTTCCTCCACTGCCACTGCCTTGGTCTTTTGTGAGGCCAGATTGCTTCTTGCTGCGATGTTCCAGGCCTCTCCATTTGTCTCTGCTCCAGTTTTGCTGAGTCCCTGTCTACCAAAAAAGCCAGCTAGTGTGAATC